>OOFE01022745.1:0-13845 GCA_900323365.1 Monocentris japonica | reverse complement strand
TCCTAACATATGGCTATACAACATTCCGTTCCTGCTTTCTTATTAAGTAAGAAAGTCGGTCTACCCCACTTGACCCCAATCTATTTTTGATCTGAGTTGATGTGGCTGTTGATCTTGTCGCTGTTGTTGTGCTAATTGCTGTTGCTGCTTCTCCTCCAGTTACCCTGCTGAACTCAAGACACCCATGGCTCACACTTTTCAGTAACATGCAGTTGTGTTGACAAGTACTAGAGTTCCCACTCTAGCTGCCTGTTCCTTGTGCCCCCCGTCTCTTCCCCACCACCTCCTCTTCCTCCACCTCCCTCTCTTTGAAGCCTATGGGATGATGATGACACCCGCAGTAATCGGTGGATGCTCGGCTTCTGACATGACACGCAATCGAGAAACACTTCCGAACTGATCCAAGTTTCTCTGTAGCATTCAGATACAGTACGCCCTCTGACGGATGGAAAGGTCTTTCCCAGGAGAATAGGGAAAGTGTTAGGGTGTGGTGAGGTGGGGGCCGATTGACAGCCCTATTGAGAAAGAAAAGCAAGCTTGTGGACAGCAGTGGTCTGCTTTCCTATGCTGGGATCAGCTAAACTTTGGAGCGGTGAGATGTTTTGTCCACTAAGTGTAACTATGTTTCCAAGACAGGCCGGGGGGATGGGGTGGTAGGTAGAGGGAGAGAATGAGCAGATTTCAGGATAGGGAGTGGTGGTACTAGCACAGGTAAAAAGGGACTTGGAATAGAGGTGAGAGAGACATGTACATATCAAGAGGAGGCCGAAGCAGGTTGAAACAGAAAGAGAGAGGAGAGACCAACCCAGCAGGTTTGTCGTTCATGTTTGCATTCTCCCCATTCTTGCAGAGCAACAATCCTCCAACACTGATTCAGAAGTACAGTATGTGCCCATACAAATCACTTCCTGGGCATGGAGTATCTATCACACCACCTTCTGTATGCCAATCCCTCTCTCTCGCTCCCTCCCTCTCACATCATTCCTAAATATTATCTGTGTCTATTTTTTAACTTCAGTCAGGAAGATCGTGCAGACATATTTTGATTTACCGACTAGACTGACGCCTTTTTGTTGACAGTCACACAGTGCAAAAGAGTTTCCCAGCTTCAGCCTTACAGAAGGTGTTTACTAAAGCTCAGATTTCAGGCACAGCAGTTCCTCCAGCACTTTGTATGTTTACCCCTGCAGGTGAAGGTGAGCTATTTCTTATGCAGGCCCTGTGTGGAAATCCCTCTGTTTACCAGCAGCTTATGGTCAGAAGAAAAGGGGGGGATCAGCTGTCCGGTCTCATAAATGGAACAGTTAGGTTTTAAGTGTGACCTGACAACCTTGTCAAGTCAAACATACTGGCTTACTGGCTTGGTCTAATGTTACCCTGACGAAAAATCATGGGTCATAATCATAATATTCCTAGAGGGACTAGTGTGTCTGTGGTCCTCAATAGTGAGTTTACAGTGAACCTATTGTACTTTATGGTATTTTATGTCCTATGGTATCACTATAATATTCCTGTAATATTTCAATAGGGATTTATAGTGTGTCTGAGGTAGTTAATAATGAGGTTATCGTGACCTTGTCGTACTTCCATGTATTTCCTAAAGTGTCACTATAGTATCCCTATAATAATCCTACAGGATAATATATATGGATTTTTGTTTTGATATGTTTGTGTGTGATATAGATGTGACTTGTGCTAGAGACTGTGTGGCAAGACGATTAGTCAAAAGGGTAGAGGGAACGTTAAAAACACACACTTTTTAGTTTTAATAAAACACATAAAAACCAGTCCATAAATTAAAGCAATAACCCTAACCCTGTATTTTCAATGAGCGCTATCCACCGGTGCGTCCTCACTGGTCAGACACGGAGTTTGTCCCGCCTCCGAGGAGATTCATATGGACATCTGATTGGCTTTACTGGGAGCTCGAGCAGTGGGCTGATGGCTGAGGTCCTGAATATTCATGCCTCGCGAGGCCTGACTGTCTCGCTGTCTGACTCACCGGGAGAGAAGTGGGATGTGGTGATGTAATGTCAGTGATTCTTTCAACGGAGACCAGTACACCAGCATCCCGGCAACAGCTTGCACGGTAAGCCCCCGTTCGGCATGAGACGTGTTGACCACTCAACGCGCATTGAGTTACAAGCTGTTGTGCTTAATTCCGCGCAGCATATCACTTCACTGCTCGATAACTGATAGAGATGCGGACATGAAGACGTGTTATTTGCACATACCTGCAGTCTCTGGATTAGGATGTACCCTAACTGATCGTTTCAAACCACTCCTCTCCTAGTAACTGTGTCAAACACCTCTGCTGTGTGCTATTACAGGTCATCGGGGTCCGGTTTCAACTGCAGAGGAAGAAAACCTCGACAAACCGGTTCCGGGACCGCCCTTGAACACGAAACCACCTGCTCTATAAGAGGAGCACCCGAATCTCTGGCAGACAGAAAGAAACACGCAACAAGGAACAACGAAACAGCCGAGCCGAGCTCTCAACGCAGTTTGCCTGACACGAATTACCAAGCAGCCAATCTCTGCTGCAGCATTACAGACAACCAGCCGCTTCTTTAAGCCGATTAGACCGGAATTAGAGCAGGGCAAGCTCCGACGGAAAAAAAACTACCCCGTGCATTTGACAAACAACTCGGGTCTTCGTTTTCACTTTTGACAAGTCTCGCCAAGATGATGATGATGCAGATATTAGAAACACCCAGCCAGAAAAACTCTCTCCTCAACGCCATGAACCGCTTCATCGGCGCTGTCAACAACATGGATCAGACCGTCATGGTGCCCAGCCTGCTGCGGGACGTCCCCCTGGATGAGGACAGGGAAATGGCCTCCATGAAACCCGACATGGACGACGGGGACATGTACAGCTACTACCAGCTGCTCAAGTCCATCCGCAGAGATATCGAGTCGGGGGTCCGGAGCGCCGCGGCGGAGGAGGAAAGGCGCCAGGAGAGCATGAAGATCACCCGTATGAATTCATCAGCATCTTCATCATCATCAGCATCATCATTATCTGAGGAGGACGATGAAGAGGAGGAGGAGGAGGAGGAGGACTTGGAGAAGCAGTTCCAGTACCACCTGACCGGGCTTCACGGGGTGCTTTCCAAGCTGACCCTACAGGCCAACTGCCTTACCAAGCGCTACAAACAGGAGCTCGGTATTGGAGGGTGGGGCCAGTAAGCTTCAGGTCCCAAAGAAACTGAGATCATTTTGTGGACTGGCCAAAAGGAGATGGTCTAACCTGAAGTGCATTATCAATAGGCCCTATAGCCACTACTAATGAAATTCACTGTCAGGAATTGGAATGGTAGAGACATTTGCTTCCTATTGGCCTATGTGGTGTTGCTCTACTCTGGTACAGACTGTCGATGGGTTGGTCCTAAAGAGAACAGCTGTGTGCTGTATACCCAAGTTCCTTTTCCTCAAATGCTTTGCACTCTGAAGGTGGTACGTGCCACCGTGTCCCGACACATATTTATACATTTATTTAACGATGTACAAGTTATTACCTCACACTGTAGTTTTGAGAACAGTATGTTATTTCAGAAGTATAGCCTGCATGAACTACAGGACCAGACATATTTAACGTCCCACTGGGGGAATATTGACGCGAGAATTAGCTCTTTCAATGGTGCTGATGATGTCAATGTGTTCAAATGTATTTGTCTTTGTATGACCGGTATTGCTTCCTATTTGATGTGCCTGTGTCTTTAAATTATGTTTGGATGGAAGGAGGCAGATGCTTGCTTGATGCCTATGATCTCCCAATGCCCTACATGATCAATGAACTGGAACAACTGATAATTCTCATTTACAGAGAATAATGAAGGTTTCAACGAGATCTATTGTTGCTACTGTTATTTTGATGCTATTGCCAAGGTATTACTGGAGATGCTCAAATCCAAATGGAAAGCTAAACAAAAGCTTTTGTATGTAAGACTCCTGTTTTTGTACCGAAAATATATGTTTCTAAAATAAACTTTTTTATTGCATTTGTTCAGTTTGTGATGAATTATTTTTCATAGGAGAATATAGGTTTAAAATACCATTACATTACACAAATAAACAAACAATTCATGTTTGTATGTTCTAAACTAAATTATGCCTTTACATAACATCAAGACATGTATTTACTTCAACTGGTCTCTGCTTGTCTTTTCTACTATCCCCTGTAATGCAGTGTTAGTACAGGGAATTATAATAGAGGTTTTCCCTGACCAAAAACATAAGCTTGTAATTTCCCATTTAAATAGCACTTCTAATCTTGAAGCATGTTTGAGTATCTTAAAATTTCATCACCTCTTAGTGGGAATGTCTTCAGCTCGTCCCCCCAGCCTTAAAAACAGGTTGTCATCTGACTATGGGAATTGATTATTTTCACGAATGCCATTCAGAAACAGCATGCATGCATGTTTTTGATCCCCCCTTGAAATGAGAAAAAACTTCATAACGCACCAGTTTTATTGACAGTTGTGGTAATAAAGCACCTCAGAAACACAGTCAAAAATATCTGACTGCGCTTTCAACAGCATCATTTGCTTGAGCAGCACCTGTCCTGTTGCTGTCAGCCAGCGGCAATTTTAAATGTGTTTAATGAGAGAGGTGGATTGAACATGACCTGGAGGTTGTGGAATGTTGCTCGACAATCTCCGGACAACACCTTGAATTGATCCTTGAACTACTTGAGCTCCAAAACTATGGAGAGTCTGCGCAGTAAAAGGACACTGTGTTGTCAAGCTGTTGAACTATGTGACACATGTTGGCCTAACTCTCTTTGAATGCATTCAAAACCCATGTTCTTTCATTGCTCACATTCTGATCATGTCTCCCTATCTAAAATGTGTTTTTTCTTGGACTAGAGTGCATTAGCTGTTTTTATATCAGAATTGGGAACCTGAATCTACCGTTGGATTTTCATCTGTGTGCACACTGAGTATCATTCTGCATCCCTGATGTTTGCATAACAATTACAGTTGTTTCCTTCTTATTTTTACATTTATTTTGAATATATTTTGGAGAAAGAGGATGAGGAAGAAAAAGACTGTGTCTGGTTGTGTGCATGCTGTTTCATTGTGGTCCATATGGAAGAGAGAGACATGACAGTTTTGCCTCATTGCTCATTGTTGTGGGGGACAACTGGCACTGACAGCCTCCAAGGCCACTAAGGGCAGTGGGTGCAGCTGGAGTTTCAGAGTCACAATGGGTCATGCTACACACCCACCTGCCTTTTATGTACTCTCTCTCTCTCTCTCTCTCTCTCTCTCTCTTTCTCTCTCTGTCTCTGTCTCTGCCTCTGCCTCTGTCTCTGCCTCTGCCTCTGCCTCTGCCTCTGCCTCTGTCTCTGTCCCTGCCTCTGTCTCTGTCTCTTTCTTTGTCTTTGTCTCTGTCTCTCAAAATCAAAATACTTTATTGGCATGACAAGGAAACACTTATATTGCCAAAGCAAGGTACATAAAATACATTTGTAAAACATTGATAATGAAACAACTAGTGATCAAATGAAAAAAAAGATAAATTAAATCAAATTGTCAAAGTAATCACACACAAATTATGTATATAATAGAATGTTATACATTGAGTGGTTACTGTGTTTATGTATTCAATGTCACTCACTGCCTCTCATGTCTCTCTCTATCTTTCTCTGTCTCTCTTTCTTTATCTCTCTGTCTGTCTGTCTCTTGCTCTCGCTCTGTCTCTCTCACGCACACACATACATACATGAAAAACACGCAGTGCAGTGATGAAAGCACATGTACTATTATATTCTGAAAAATGTCTCATAGATGAGGTTAATACGCCCCATTCCACTTTACACATTCCAGTTCAGTGGAAAGACAATAGCAGAGAGAATAGAGCATATCTGAATGTGTGTGCCAAAAGGGACATCTGACACTGTTCCTAATACTTGAGGGGATGAAGAGTTATACTCCAAAATTTTTGCAGTATAATTGTATTGACTTTTCCATTTTGGAAAATACAAATCACCTGAAATGCATTACTGAATGTCTAAAACATAAGGGATTAATTCTGTAAAACTGCAACACACAATCAATCGAGGATTGAAGAATACCTTCAAAAATGATGTTAATTTGTTTTAATATTGTCCTATCAATAATTTTGGGACAAATATCTTTGACACAGATACACCTTAAAAATTCCTCCTTTTTTCTATCTTAGGTTGTTTACAGGAAGTCTGGGCGATGGCCTCTAATCTGTTCATCTTCTTGTTATTTCTCTGCTGACTCTGCTGTCTATATTTAGGAAAAAGGTGACATAGCTTGCTGCTTTTGATTGTAGATAATGTCTTTGGTTTAAGTGCTATAGGTCATCACCAAAGTTACAAATGCAGTGTTTTAAGTTTTGGCTTTGCAGATAAGCCACTCTCCTTGAAAATAATGTGTTTTCAGGAGACTTCAGCATCTAGTTTAAAGGCTCAGTCCGCTCAGTGTTATGTTCAAATCTAGGTTGCATGTTTGTAGGCCAAATTTGATCCAAACTGTAATGCATACAAACTTATAACACGCCTATCTTCACACAATATTTTCTTTTACCTCAAAATGGATAAAATAGTTCCCATAATTACAGTACTGTTGTGCTTGTATGTGCTTATATGCAGTGTGTGCATGTACATCTGACCACAAGACATACTCTACTCTCCCACAAAAGATGTTTAGACCCCATGGGGGTGAGGTGTCAGAGAGTTGGGATGCAGTTAAGTTGGGGTGTGGGAGGTAGTTGTCTTCATTTGTGTGTGTGTGTGTGTGTGTGTTGTGGGGGTGTTTGGGGCACTAAAATCTGTCATGCTACCACTCACCATTACATGCAATAGTGTTGTAACAAAGCCTGACATGCAATTTGAGTTTTTGTTGCCTCTAATTTGAGCCTGTCTTGAAGCTTTGCGCCAATATTAGAAAGAATTAGGTCTTTATTACATAGTAAATATGGAAATGGTCGGTTTTGACCTGAACATGACAAGAAGGTTTAATTGTAGTACGTTGTACATCACCCCACTCCATTTATTTCTCTTTTATTGTTATAATTGATAGATTGTAACGACGAACCATGGTATTTAATTGTCGACTAGGATTCTAAGGCTGTAAACAGTTGTGTTGCTTCTGTTAATACTGGAGTAAAGCAGACCTGCTGTTTGACTTAAGTCAGGTACAGAATGATGAGATGCCTGCACAAGTCCAAGTCGTACTGCTACAGTGACTCGTAGCGTGAAGCGATCTTTTCTGTCCCTCAGTGCTCCCAGTAGGAACAGGAAGTAGTTGGAAGTGTGTATCAAAACAAAACAATTTCAAGCAAATTTCTCTTTAAGTCTTAGAAATGGATAGTACAAATCCAATGTCACTGAAAAACGATTCACGCTGCGTATTCTTTAATACAGATTCAGACGACTATCGATGTGTAAGTAACGTCAGAGTAGCCTCGATATTAAGGTTAGCTTTTTAGCTAACTGCTAACGTTAAGTGCTAACTAGCCAGCTCGATCAGTTAGCTTTTTTAAATATTGTCTAACGTACGCCCTAATTGAAAAGTTTCGGATTGACTGGTCGATCAATCGATTAACTGATTGATTCAGGGCTGACACTCGCACGACTGCTGAAATGTACAGCTGAGCTGTTTGAGCGATCATCTAGCATGCAAGTTGCATTCATTGGCCTTAATATAATAGCAAGTAGTCAGAAATCTACCCACTGTTTGTGACACTAGCTTAACTTAAAGCTCTACTACAATGCGTTTTAAAAGCCAACTAGCTGAATAACGTCTATGCCAGCTTTATGTTTGACAGCTGTCATTATTGAAGCTCAGTGGGGCACGTTCATTGTCAAGCTTCAGATTTGAGCCTTAGGCACACATGTGCAGTCAGCCTCAGCTTGTTTTGATAAGCCGGTCCTAGAGGTCCTTATCTTGAAATGATTAAAATGATTATGGAACCTGTTTTGTCAATTGGAATGTAAATGGAGCATGTGTTTACCTGTGTGAGAAAGAGGATCAGAGAATGTGTGTGTGAGAGAGAGAGATGATGATTATGATGATGAGAAGCTATAAATATTTTTCAGTCACTTCATTTGTCTTCAGAATAACCTACTAGGAAATACCATACTTAATCAGGACAGTAGCTGAAGTATGGCTGAACTATGACAGACCAGAACCAGCTATGTCTGGTGCTGGTGAACATGCCAAAAGCATCTGCCTTTAGCTTGTCATCTGCTCTCTTGGTGTAACTATCACTGAAGAATGCTGCAGTAATGTGGTCCTGCCTAGAGCCCACGTTAGTCAATCCAATAGAAACCAGCAACTACTTACATCATTAATAGCAAGCAGTCGATCACCCATTCCTGTAAACTCTCTTACAAACCTAGATACAGATGGCCCCCATTGTCCGACCATCCCATTTTCATTTTGAATTTGAAGTATTACACTTCAACATTAAAATCAATAGTTTTGAAAGTGAACAATTTTCCCTGAAAGCTTGACACAAAACAGCAATGGCTGTCCTCATTTTCGGTTTGTAATGAGTTGAACGCTGACTTTATGGGCTCATAGAAAGTTGAGAATTGACAGTCAAATGGAGCTCTGTGTCATTTTAGTGCAGTATCAGTCCTGAACCAGAAAATGCATCCAAATGCTTGCAAGTCATGCTGGGTACTGTCCCTGTGTCCATAGCATTGGTCTCCTGTTCATTGTCAGTGGAGCAACTCCAAGTTTTGGTTCTCTGGTTTCTTGCTATGTTACAGTATATCACATTCATAAGACACTGAATTCTCCAATTTCATAGAAGTAATGTGTGAATTTTTTTGTAGTTTGGATTGTCCTTCTGTATTATTGCCACTTAATCTTGGGGTATTTCTGTACTGCTAAGTGGGCCTTAATTGATATAGCTTATGGTTTCGCAAAACTAGTTGACTGACTTGACTGGTTCTATTCTGCAGGACTTTGCAACTTTGTCACCCATATCCATACTCATATACAATTCATATTGCATATGAGTATGCATGTGCAAGTTTAGGACTTATCAGTCAGGTTAATGGCAGTCCTGTCCTCCGACTGTTGCCTGTGTTATGTGTAAAAGGCAGTAATGTTGCACTTGCTGATTGTATGGCCATACCCCACTCTATGTTGCACGCAAGACAATTTCCCCGAGGCTTGTGTTTGTGGAGCCTACTTGAATACCACGGTTTTCTTTCTTTCTTTTTTTCTTTTTTACTTTCTTTCTCTCTCTCTTACTCTCTCTCTCTCTCTGTGAGAAGCTGTCAGATTAGTTTGTGGGTTGGATGTGTGCTAAACAGTGTGCCTAAATTATCACTTATGCAAAGTATCTAGAGTCTCAGGTTCCAGGTCTGTTAACTCGTTTTCTTACCAGTGATCTATCTCTCATGTCACCCAGTTCTCATTTAACAGCCCTCTGTGTTTTACAGCGTACTAAAATGGGTCAAAGTCATGTGGAGGTATCATTCAAAAGACCCCAAGCATCTGCAGCTGTCAAATGCTGTGCATGGCTTAGATTCTTATTAAGTGATTGTTAACAATAAAAGTCCTAGTGCTTGGGTTACTGTGAGTGTATGCAAATACCATTTTTTACACGCACACACACACACACACACACACACACACGAGAGGTTTGAACAAACAGCAGTCTTCCAGAACCAGTAATTCAGTTAGCCCAGGCTTCTGCCTATTCTTCGAGTATAACTTAATACCTTTTTTCCTGACTGATGCGTATGAGTCTCCTGTGGTGTAGATTAATCTATTGTTTCTGATTTACAGGTGGTGATTTTAACAGTGAAACGAGCCACAGGCACCTTCTCCTTAGTAGGATGGTGAGTATCTGCAACTTATCTCTTCCCCAAATGTTAATTTGTGTTTTGCACTCTTGACTTATGTTTCACACCGCATAGTTATAATGGCCATAGCCTAAATTGAATTTAGGGATGCATTGGTATTGGATATCCTGCTAAGACCAAGCTAAAATGGGATATTGATATAAGAATTTCCCCATTACTAAAATCTGACACCAAGAGCCAGGTATACCATGTCTGAAATGAAAGCCTTGATTTTTTGCCTTTTTCACACTCAAACGTATAATAAATCTCTCTAAGGGAGAAATGAATGGATTATGCATCAATATCCCTTGTCCAATAAAGCCAAAGTAATGACTTACAGTTGTGGTCAAAAGCTTACATACACTTGTAAAGAACATGTATATCATGGCAGTCTTGAGTTTCCAATGATTTCTACAACTCTTATTTTTCTATGATGGAATGACTGGAGCACATACTTCTTTGTCACAAAAAACAGTCATGGATTTTGGTTCTTTCATAAATTTATTATAGGTCTTCTGGAAATATGACAAAATCTGCTGGGTCAAAAATATTGTAGAAATCATTGGAAACTCAAGACTGCCATGATATACATGTTCTTTACAAGTGTATGTAAACTTTTGAACACAACTGTAAGTCTATATTGTTCATTAAAAGTTGTTGATGGCCCCAATTCTCTGAATTGGACTAGACAGCAAGTTTTGTGCTTGGTATTTGCTTTTCCATTGAAAAAGTGCGATCGGTGCTCTCCACTGAAACAGAATGGTTTAGTTCAGAGTTTCATACTGGTGTTGGTCTCTCCGATGTTGCTCCGCAGCTCCATAGCACCTTAACTGACAAACATGCAGGTTGTGCTCGTTTCAGTTTAAACAGGCACTAGTTTCATGGTAAGTGGTGTCTACAGCTGGCAGTACAACTGCTTGCCATTTGTCACGATGAAAAGTTTTAGAATTTAGGCGGTAACAGAACAGGTTATCCGAGGATCTGCAGAGATAAGTGCCACAGTGTTATTATGACCTATTTAAAAGTACACAAGACAGTATAGCATCATTAAAGCAGGAGTAGGTCTGTCCTCAAATTATTGCCTCTACAAGTAGGAAGAAAAATCTTACTGTTGTCTGCCCTCTCTTTCCACAGCTTTTTCATGCTGTTTGTGATCTGGTTGCTGCGCAGGTATCACTCTTTGGCTCAGGTAAATTGGCATCACATCTATGTGTGGATGGATGGACATTAGTGGCTATGGCTGTGCTTGCGCGTGTCCTTAATCTGTGTGTTTTTGTTTGCTTCAGTGCCATAGGAAATCTGTTCAATTAGTCATGACAAATCTTGGTATAATTGAACAATTAAATGCACAGATTAATCAATTATGGAGCTAATCGACTCATGGTCTGTCTCTGATGAAGACTGCTGTCTTGTGCTTTTTCCTCTCCAGTTGAACGAACTGGTATTATAGGCCTAGGCTACACTGAGAGTTATTATTGCTTAGATGCAGGATTGATTTTTTTCCTCACATGAATATATATTTTTTTCTTGGATCTGAAAAGATTTTGATTTTCTGACGTGTATTAGTAGTCGCTTGGGGTGTGATTGTGTGTGGGCATGCGTGCAAGCCCTTGTGCATGTGTGTGTGTTTGAAGCCTGTCCAGCTAGTCTGTCAGGTTTAGCAGCACTTCATGTTATCCTCCTAATCTGAAGTAAATGACAGCTTAACATGGCGCTCTGACGGATCCTATTACCTCTGGACCACAGAGCGTTTAGAACCAGGTCGCAGGGACCGTGGCCTCACCTCCTTCCCCCCCTCCTCCTCCTCCTCCTCCTCCTCCTCCATTTTACCAGCTTTTCTCCACCACATCAACCCTCTCCTCACCTCCATCCCCTTGCAAAGGTTATCCGTCAGTCGATAGTCTTTAGTGCTTTCTGCCCTCCTTCGCTCTTTTTCTGTCTCCCCTCCCCCTCCTCCTCCTCTCCTCCTCTGTAGCCTTGGCAGGGTCGTCGCTGGACACAAATTGATCGCACGCGTGTGTGTGTGTAGGTGTGTGTGCGCCTTTCTCTGTCTCTTTATGTGTCTGTGTGTGAGAGCTGTAGTTTGTTACCACCTCTGTGGACCAAGTCAGGTTATGGCTGATTGCTAGCAACTACCCTCTCAATATTCTGGAGCACACAGATCATTGATTATTTTCATAGAGAAAGAAATATAATAATATAATACAATAATAAGTTCAGTTTGTATAGAAGGAATTAAGGAGTGTCTGTCTTGTCCAATGCTTTGATAGAGTTGTCACTAGGGATGCCATATGCCAAGCACTCAAGCACGTCTTTGATCATTTGCTGTGTAATTTGGCTTTCTCCCTAAGTGAATATAAAGACAGTAGCATAGTTATTGGAGATATTTTGTTGGAGCCCTCCTTCTCATGCCTCCTCTCTCATTTTCTCTCCCTCTATACAGAAGATGATTCTCAGCCTGACAGTATCAGCCTTCTTCGACAGTATAGCATATGTCATGGTGAGTCTGATTCAACGCATGCACGCATGCACGCACGCACGCACGCACACACACACACGCGCAGTGTTTTTTTTTTTAGGGTTTGTAGAAATGTTTCCCTCTGCTGTCCTTCCTTCCCCAGGGCGAATCCCACCCAGAGGGGTCTCTGTGTGACTTCCAGGCCTGGTGGTTGACTTACTTTGGTAAGATAAGAATCCCTTTCTGACTCTTAGACCCACTGAAATTAAAGCTTCATAAGACAACTTTGCACGTTGGCGGCCCCAAATGGCAGCGAGAGGTAACTGTTTGAATTATAAGGACTTCATTACCCAGGAATCTTGTTATGTGACGTCAGTAAACTGAGCATGCCCCTAAATTTCCTCTTCGTTTCGGCTGATGTGGGTGGAGGAGGCGAAGAGGTTCAGCCATCGTTAGTGAGACCAGCTTTTTCCCGGGCGGAGCGCTTACTCACTGCTGTTGAGGAGACAGTTTTGGATTTCGCTCTTAAATTTAGATTTGTCACTTCCTGTGTGGAGATTCAATTCGGGTGGGTGGGATGCTCTTCTTTATTGCAACTCCATTTTGTGAATTTAGGCTAAGACGGGTGAATTTATAAATAAACATCTTGCCTAGTGCAGCTCTAAGCTTCACCAGCACGCTGGGGAATGTATCTCATTCGCCTTACTGGCTTTTGTTGCAATTACAGCCCCTTTAGCCTTGATTAGCATTAGGATTCTTAGTTAGGACTGGCTGCTAATAAGACACTTCACCAGGCTTGTTTTATTGGTCTCACAGGCAGACGCACACACGTACACAAACGGATACAGGATAATGGGCAGTGAGTTAGTGCTGCGGGGTTGGTGTGTGTCACCTCGGTTTATCATTAGGATCCTCAAGCTGAAGACAAACGGCTGTACATAAACACAGGCCGACCAGCCACTTTGTTCTCTTGCAAAGCATCCGGTCTAGAGGGATCACGTAGCGCAGCTCCGCTTTTAACTCAGACCAATAAAAATGTATGAACTGTATTTGAAATCGAGCAAAATGGGATTAGGGCCAGTCAGGACAGGCCCTAATCCCACAAGCTTGGCCTATATGTTGTCATGGAGTTAAGCATTCTGTCTGGTTATGTAAGTTGTGTTAACCACCACAGTGACTGATAGGTATTGATTGGGGTAATGGCAAGGAAAGCCAAACTTCTCCTCTCTTAGTCACTGCATGCTGTTCCTGAAGTTCAGTGAATGTAAAAGTGTGTTTGTATATTCCCGTGTGGGTGTGTGTGGCAGAGGCTGTCTGTTGTGTGTATGTTAAGTATGTGGCTCGGAGAATCCATCACTCTGACGGCTGGCCCTGCCTGTTCTGTCAACTACAATACAGACACGCACACACACACACACACACACACACACACACACACACACACACACACACAAACACACACACACTGTGGACTTGGAGAAGGCTTAAGGGGCAGAGCAGTACCAACCCCAGAGAGCCAGTTCACCTCCTAGCACCTAGTCCCCTT
>OOFE01022742.1:0-14732 GCA_900323365.1 Monocentris japonica | reverse complement strand
TATCAGACTTGTTTCAGCTGTACTAGTTTCAGGCAGACAGACTGACTTGCTGGGAGACAGGTGTAGTTGGTGTCCAGGTACTTGAAGATGCCATTACAGGGATCAGACGTAGAGAAGACATTGGTGTTTAGTTCACACACAGTCTTGCCATTACACCTGGAGGGAGAACATAAGAGCATGTTCCTCACAAAAAGCAAAACTAAACCAGGCTACTGTAGTTACTTGGGCCCAACTTCAGGACACGTTAAATGTTTAAAACGAAGTCGTTAAATGTTACTTGTTAAATGTCATATATGAACTGTAATACCTGCATCAGTTACTTTATACTACTGTTGTTAATATGGCACTGTTTTGTTTTGCTGCACTGTTTAGCCTTGTATTGTCCCTGCTGGCACTGTGGAGTTTTTTGTTCTACTCTAGTTTGTCATGACCACAAGAAAAAGTTGTGTTTCACTGTGTAAAGTGAATTGAATTAAAGCTCATTTTCCCACTTGCACCTTATTGCACACATCTCTTGTCTTGTTATATATTTTGTCTTTTTTTATAATTTATTATGTGAATTTGTTTTTTTTTAGATTTTAGATTTTTGACTTGTTTTTCTTCTGTTAAATGTTGCACCATCAGATCATGGCAAATTCCTTGTATGTGTAAACTTACTTGGCAATAAACCCCATTCTGATTCTGATCTGATTTTGATTTTGTCTATTCAAAAGTGCAGAGATGATCTAAATGCAATTATTGTTTTGGGAAATCCAGCTTTGGCTACATATCCATAATAGCTGCAATGCAAAATGTCAAATATTATTTCATATTTTAAGTTTATGGGACCTGGTTTTGAGGACGTCCACAGCACCCTCCTGGGAACACGCGGTATTGGCAAGCTGTCGTTCAGGTCTGCCCTCACTGCAGGTCTCGCTGTCCATACGTCCATACAATACTTTCTCGACAAGGATCACTCCACTATCTGATAAACACAAGAGAGGGAAAGAAGTTAAATAGGAAAGGAAAAAGAGACAAAAAGGGTCAGTACTCAGAATAGTCCTTCTGTTATCCTAATTATTAATTTTGTCTTTAATTTTAAGTAAAGAATTATAGGTCTGTGCCATATGTCAGTTTACCCCTAGCATTCACACCAAAATGTTTTCTTGGATTTCTTGGATCTTGTTACAACATGCTGAATCTTAAAAAAAGTGATAAGTGATAATCAAGAAAGAAATATCTCTCTTTGGTACTGGTACTGTATTGGTCTGAACATCTGTTTGTCTCTTCAAATAAACTTCTGAGAAAAAGTTTCCAAACCTTTTTGAATTACCTGCATTCCTACATAAATGGCTCCTAAACTATGGTCTGATCTTCATCTGAGTCATAACAATAGATACATAGAATGTGATTTAACAAATAACACAAAAAAAAACTTTTACATGTTTTTATTGAACATATTGTTCAAACAGCCTAAGATGGAAATGGTATGTGAACCTCTAGGATATTGACTTCTATTGAATCAGTAATTGATGTCAGGTGATTCAATCAATGAGATGACATTCAGGTGTGGGTTAGAGGTGTCCCCACAAAGTTTAGTTATCAGCAGAGTCTGCGCTCCAAAAAAAGAAATCTGTTAAAGTGGAATATGTCCCATTCCACTGTATAGCCTGTGTATAACCTATTGTTCCTATTGACATGACACTGATTTCATATGATACAGTAGGAACCTATCACATCCCTCTCAGGCAGCCTTGCCTAAAATCCAAACAATGTTTAGCCCCGCCAAAATAAATGTACCATATTCTGTCTACACAACGCTTTAGAAAGTTAGTCATACCACAGCTTAGGCGGTGGACATTTTCGCTTGTGTCACAGGTGATGGCTCTCTCTGTGGAAACTAAAAGACCAAATATGAAAGTGTAAGCACACATGCACATAGATAAATATACATGAAACTCTCATACCACACACACAAATATTTACCTTTACTTTGAAACATACAAGTTGCTGCCAGCACTGGAAAAAAAATATCAATGGATTCAGCGGAAGTTAAATTGTGTATTTGCCTTACACAAGAGCAAAAAAAAACATTTTTTGTTAGATTTTTTTGTTCTTGCTTCTATGTAAATCCTAAAACACGTTCTGCTCAGCAAAACGTTTAAACAGCATAGACGTCCTCCAATGAAGAGCAAAGAATATAGCAAGTAAGATTTCATAAAAACATTTAAAGCACCCTAAATCCACCCCTCAGTCGGTTGTATACTCACACAGTGTAGTGCTGAGTGTGAAGTGGAGCATGGTTTCAGAGAAGCCAGTAGCTGTGATAATACTGATGGTTTGAACAGGCACACTCAGTATTTATGTGCTTCAAGGACACTGGACACACAAACTAGACCTGACTCAACTGACCCTTGCCCAACTTATGTGCACACACTGTAATAAACTACAATATTTACTTATGCTAAGCTGTCGCAACTGACCTGCACTGGAATGAGTTCAATGTAAAAAAGAATTGATCTTTTTTCTGTTCTGTTAATTTATTTGGTTTGATATGAGTTGTAGTGAATGTCAATGATGAGGTCCCGAATATGCCATTACTTTTTGGGAGACAATGGGCTCAAGTTGTGTGACAAAAATGAAATGATTAAAAACAAAGCTAGTAGTAAGCTAAATAACATTTAGTTTGACAAGTCCATTCTCAAGGTTATTCGGATTAAAGCTCTCAAGCCATATTAGCTTCCCCCAAACGCGAGACCCTAGTATCAAATCAAATCAAAGTTTATTTGTCACGTGTGTCACAGGGGAATGTTGTAGTATAGTAGCAAGATATTCAGCTATTCCACCACCGTTCCTACCATCTCAAACGACAACTATAAAGTTAAAGTTAGGAGGGGCTGATTCGATTAGGACTGTTGCACCACCTGCCACTCCCTCTGACAACACCGCAGTACAGGTTTGTATGTCTATATATAGAGTTTTTTCTATAAACCTCAAACTAAAGAAAAATATATAACAAAGGAGTATGAAATGGCACCTGTCACTGTGCTAGTGGGCCTTGAGCAGTAGACATCTTGGATCTGAGCGTGAGGATGTTGGAAAGAGCAGGTGGTCTGGTTTTACTTTGAAGCATACAAGTTGCTGCCAGCACTGAAAAAGAAATCTTACTGGAGGAGGACCCCTTCCTTTCAGACCCTCTAGCTAAGGCAAGTAATGACGTGTTTGTGACAGTCCAACTCTACATGTTGTCCTAATATCGTTTTATGCACTCGAACAGTTCAATTCAATTAAACAGAGAGGGGACATAGCGCTGTCAGATGATGAGGATGAAATGGGACAGGTTGCAGTAGAGGAGGCCGAGAGGAGGAGGAGGCATCAGCTGAGGATGACGCCCAACGTGGGGGTGGGGGGGTACAGGCCGGTCGGAGCTGGAGGCGAGGATGTGGTCCGGGTTGTGGATGGAGCGCAAACTGGGGGCTGTAGAGCTTGGCTCTGAAAAACGTTTTTTTTTTTTTTTTTTATCAGCCATTTCTGCTTAAAATAAAGGTAAATGCCTATTTAGATACATTTTTCCCGTATCCACGTTATATAGGGTACGGTTGGCTAACGTAAATGGAGACGAAAAGTGATGCAGTGAAACTAGTTACGATATTTATATCAAATATTAACAAAAGACTCGTGTATAATGAACAACAATGAATACATATTTTGTTATTTTTTCATCCAAGATACTTATATAATATACAAAAAAATATAAATTACTAACACCTTCTTTCTGCCGGATCTCAGGAGGATACCACAAACTGTGCCTGTGGTATCTGGCGAGGCACGAAGCTGCAGTTTTTGGGATGATTGATCTAACTAATCTTTTAACTTTTCTCAAGCCATGTTACAATTCATCTTAAATAAAAAAGGTCATGTACTATGCAATTTCTTTTCGTCTCAAATTAACCTCACACACCGAATAGAAAATGACTATTATATTGCTTCTCTCACTATATAAAATAGACAAGTAGAATCAATGTACATTTTCCATAACTGTAGGTCACCATTTAAGTCTAATATACTAAAATGAAATAGGATACGCCATATGTTGACTCACAATACCAGTAAAAGAAGTTAGCATGCCCTGCCCACTACTGGCCTAAAAGGTGAACAGCACTTAGTTATGGCACACTGGACGAAAAACCCCGATTCATTTTAAGGTACTGGCTCGAAATAAACGAATCGCCAAAGAGACTCGAACTGTCCAGCACTGTGGAAGCGGAGAACGTTGATTGGCTGGCTGGGGACTACGAGTCCCCAGAGAGACATAGCTTGTACTTGCAATGCTTTGGTTCAACGACTTTTGAACTTACTTCAGACTTTATTCCTTTGGTAAACATTTACCATTTGAAATCATCAAACTGATTACATGGAGCAAATACTAAGTTGAAACCCCAAATTGCTGGCATTAAAGGAAAATCCTTTATCATGGAGGTAATTAACAGCCTTTACAGGATTCAACTTAATGAAATATAATTCACATTTTAAAAAAAAGTCAGAATATGGTCTGCATGACCACTAATTTCAACAGAACAGTGCACCAAACATTGAAGACTAATGCTATATTGAACTGTATTCAACACCGCTTAAGGCCTTGAGTTTAGATGATGTAATTTAGGACATGTTAAGACTTTTAGGACCTGAAAGCAGCCTGCTTTTAACTGAAATTTATATGCAGTCATCTGTGCTTTTCACTGTTGTGAAGCAAAATCAAAACCAGGTAGACAACAATCACCACAAATCACTTTACGAATCAAACCCACTTTTATTGGTTTTGCAATGTGGTCACGGAGAGCTAACAGCTCTAGTTGGCATGGAGGGCCTTCCAGCGGGTCAGAGGGCCATTGCTGGGGATGTACTTCACCCCACAGCCGTCGGAGATCAAACGCTTCTCAGCCATCATGTCGTCAAAGTCAGTGGCGTTGAACTTGGTGAAGCCGTACTTCTTAGAGATGTGGATCTGAAGGGGAGGGAATAATGACAGAGGTCAAGTCAGGCTTGTAAGTGAAAAAACATTTGTATATGCCTGCCTGTTCTTTATTACTAGAACGAAAGCAGAATAAAAAGGGGTATTTCCTTGATATGCCCTTTGTTTTTGTCTCAGTGGTCCCTTAAAGCACTCAGCACCTCCCAGCTGAGGACATACACAACCAAAGAGTCACTGTCTGCAGCCTTTGCACACCAGAACTGCACTGCAGCAAGACTGGTCGGCTTAATAAGCTGCAGAGGTGTAGCGATGGAGATAGCGCTCCAGATTTTGAGAAACATATCTCCCATCTCTAACTAAATGTATCCATATTGCATGTAGTTGATACAAGAAATTGTAAACACTGCCTAAACTGCTTAAGTTTGAGTGACAGCATGGCTGTCAGTATAAGTGAGAGATGTGGTGGACATGTTTACCTTCTGGCGTCCAGGGAACTTGAACTTGGCTCTGCGGAGAGCCTCGACCACATGCTCCTTGTTCTGGGCCTTGGTACGCACAGACATGATCACCTGACCAATGTGCACGCGGGCCACAGTGCCCTGGGGCTTACCGAAAGCACCACGCATTCCAGTCTGGAGCCTAAAAACAAAAAGGTAGAGATGAAAACCCAAGATTCTCCAGAACAAACCCTCTAAAATCTGCGCTGGGCTCAATGAAGCCATGGATGAGTCTTGCTGCTGGGCGCTATATAACTAAGCTCAGTCTTCAATTTGGGCAGGATTCACAAATGTCATATGGCTGAACTCAATTGAGACCAAGAGCTGTCCTGACCATTTTCCTTTAATATCTTGAACATTTTTGCCTTTGATAGCTTACAGAAAGACAGGAAATATTGGGGGGATAGAAAGAGGACCGATATGCGACAAAGGTCCCAGGCTAGATTCAAACTCAGGACGCTGGTTACATGGTGCACACCTTAGCCAACTGAGCCACCAGGATGCCCTTGTCATGACCATTTTAACCAGTATGCCATCACTTTAATGGCCAAGTACAATAAACACATTTGTCTGTCTTGGTGGCAATGGTACAGATCTACTGACTTCATTTCACAATACATACTGACACATAACCAATTCCAAATGCCACATGTGCTTTATTTTAGTAGCGCTACAGTCTCAGTAACCCCGTATCTCCCAGCTGAGGCCATACGTAGCCAGAGAGTTAAGACCTGCACTCTTTCCACAAGACTTTAATAAGCTACACATTACAGCCTGACAGACAGTAACGCAACAACGCACACACGTTAGATGCTCACCTATCAGCCCCAGCGCAGGATAACATTTTGTTGATGCGGATGACATGGAAGGGATGCAGACGCACACGGATGTGGAAACCATCCTTACCGCAGGTCTTCACCATGTACTTGTTAGCACAGATACGGGCAGCCTCCAGAGCTACAAGAAGAAAATAGAATCAGCAAAAGATTGATTGCCACCACATCCTCAATATCACCTCAAATTTTTTTTTTTTTTTTTTTTAAAAAAAGGCTCCAGATTATGCAGTCCATGCATTTAACTTTGAAATAAATACAAGGTACACAGACAATTAGGAAACATCAGATGTCTGTCATTTGAGCCACCAAGCATGCTTGATGAATGCATCAAAGCCTGTTTCTTAGTCTAAAACAGATGGCAGGCCTATTGCTGGTGGGTCTCCAGGATAGCAGCAGCAGTTTTAATGAACCTGTGACCAAGACAGCCTATATTTCTAATTTGGTTCCCTGGGCGAAAAAAAACAAACTCCTCTGTACCCCTGAATCACAGGTTTCCAGTCAAAATTGTGTCTCCATGGCCATGGGTCCCTGACCCCTCACCTTCTGAGGACAGCTGCTCGTACTCGTCGGAGACCATGTGACCGCACAGGGGGAACTCATCTACCTTAGCCTTCTTCCTGCCCAAGTCGAAGATCCTGATCTTGGGATCTACGCAAAACGGACAAAGGGGAGGGAAAGTACACAGAGAAGGGAGAGGATGGGAGGGTAAAGTCAATTTATCACATCTAAGTTTTCCTACACACACAATAAGTTACATTTGAAAAGAAAGCAGTCAACACAGTAAAAGCTCAGGATCATAAGTAATCACATATGGTAAAACGGATTCTCATGTACAGTGGAGCATTTAGGCAAGACATGCCGATTAAGACAGAGGTGTGCAGGTAATTAGTTGGTCCACCAATGATTGAGCCAGATTTCTTGGGAGTCTTAGTAGTTTGAGACAATGGGAACATAATACAAGACAAATTAAATCTACTCATGCCATCAGAACCAGACAAGGGGGAGGAGTTGAATCAAACACTTGATTATAATTTTTTCAGTCACTGAACCACAAATCTGGAAGTTTGTCTCAATGGTCCCTTAAAGCACTCAGCACCACGCAGCTGAGAACATACACAACCAAAGAGTCGCTGTCTGCAGCCTTTGCACACCAGAATCGCACCACAGCAAGACTGGTCGGCTTAATAAGCTGCAGGATGGCTTATGACTGGGTGACAAAACCCAAATCCTACCAAAGTCATTTTGAAGCCAAAGTGATGCCAAACACTGATGGACGACATTTTGTTAGTGAATCTATGGGCCAATTAGAGCAGCAGTCTGTTGATGGCACGAGTGTGGCACTTAATTCACTAGAACTACTGCAACCACTTTGTTGTTCACTTAGGCTCCTGTCTCTTTTGACAAACTGGCACAATACAAGTGAGTATTATACCTACACTACTACCTGGGTTAGTATGTTTCAGGATAAGGTGAGTAAAGACTGCTTACCAGGAACACCCCTACAGAAACGGGACTTGGGGTAGGGCTTGTTCTTGCAGTATCTGTAGCTGTGGGGAGGGGGAGAAAAAAAAAGAAAAAAAACAAGTGTCAAGTATTCCTATTGGCTAGGTCCTTGAACCATTGTTACATTTGTTGAAATATTTCTAAGTTAAGTTATGTGGAGTGTCGAGTCAATTTCCAGACTGCCTATGAGACCTTTAAGGTAGTAGTAAAGTCAATTGTGTAGTCCAATAGGCAAAAGGGCCTCAATAAGCATAGGCATTTACCTCAAACTGAAGTGACAGTAAACACAAGTTATCAAATACCTATCCGTACCAGTGGTTCCATAAGTGGGGTACAGTGGGCCATAGATTGTAGGTTAGCACAATAAGGTAAAAAGATAACGGTTTGGATCGTAAGCTTCACTATATCCACTGTGTGAAGTCACGTCTATAAACGGACAAAATGAAACAGGTTGTAACCCCTAAGCTACTAAAGTTAGAGCCTCGCTAGCTTACGTTAGCTTGGGCCACTTTCGACATGCAAGCCCATTGCTTTAAGAGAAAGGACAGCATGTCATTCCAGTTAAAGACAGCCGGTGTCGGGAGGAACAAAATGTTACAGCACGATCATCGCGTATTAAGGTTACAATGATAAACAGGCTGTGTGACAAGGCTCGCCGGCATGCCACCACAGAGTGAACATACTGCACATGGTGCGGGCGCAGAGCCGCTGCCATTTTCCTCCGACAGGAAAAAAAGTGGCCCTGTTCTCAAACGATGTGGTGGAAGACTTACCAGCGGGCTGGTCGGCGGCCCATGGTTGCGATCTGTAAATTAACAAAAATAAAGTGTGTTAATGGATTACATTGGGGCTAGGATGTGAGAAAAAGGCTTTAAATTAAACTATTTTATGGAGCGGCACAGACAACGCGCTCCCACCACGCACTCACCTAATGGAGGAAAGGAAGATGGTCTGACTTCCGCTGCGTCATATGGGCAAGGGTTGTCGAGAAAAATACATTTTATATTCATTACCGTATTGTTTTTGGTTCCCTATACCTTCATTGGGATGGGAAATAGAAAACATGGAAATTTAATTGAAATTCATTGTGATCAAAATTCATTACAGAGCAGGTGAACAGTTTTCAAGTGAATGCTGGGAAATGTAGTTTTACAGGATGCCGTTCTAATGAAGCGTGTCTGCTTGTCTGCTGGACCAGAACAGCGTACAACCGTGTAAAACTTCCAACTTGGACTCTTTGGTGGGATCCAAATGTAAAAAGTCAATCAAATGTTTTCGTTTACTGTCTTGTTATAACATTGTAACATTGTAATCCTTGCATTCATAATTGAGTGTGGGAAAAAATCTCTGGCAATGTTTTTATTTTTGTCTTATTTGTAAAACAAAAATAAACAAACAAACAAATAAAAAAGGCCAAGAAGGAGGTAGGCAGGAGTGAAAGATCTCTCTTCATCTGGACACCGTGTTGCAATCCAGTCTACAAAATGACCATTAGGGGGCACCATTGTATCACAAAAGGTCCCTGCTTCCTCTCCCTCCTGTGCGCCCTACTTTGCTAAATCTTAAAAAGGACGGGTGAGCTCATATCTAAACTCTGGTTAATGCAGAACAAATGTTCCACTCTGACGGGGGAATGTGAGGAATCCTAACCTTGGTCTGACTCTGTACAAGCTAAGACCCACTCCAACGTCATTCAACATAACAAGCTGTGTAAACATGCTTGGGGCCTGAGGAGTTTGTAAGGATTATTTAGGCCAATTTTATTAGTCGGTACATCGTGTTTGGTGTCCTCATGCCTCTTTGAATTTAGTTTGTGCAGCAGAAGCCGCTGCCTGGGGTTTACACTTGCTCAGTGTACACTATCGACTATCACAGTGAACAGTGGGTAGGGAAGTCTTGAAGCTCAAAGTATTCATCTGTATGAAGAGATATACAGCAAACACAAGGTCAATACAGACCAGCCCTGCTTTGTGTGTGTGCATGTGTGTGTGTTTGCAAGTGGGAAAAAGGGAACACAGCAACTCCTTGATGAATGACTCAAACTCACAGTCAGGAAACCCAACTTTAACTCAGATCCACGGTCAGCTTCAGTGAAGGTCAGCTATCAGCTCTGCGCTGCCCCCATACCTTGTCTGGTCCCTCTGTGGTGTCTGAAGCTCCTCCAGCCTTTCCTGTGTCTGGGCTAAATGGAGGGCAAGGACCAAAAATGGTCCTGTGGGCCTGTTTCTGGTGACAGATGACACACACACACACACACACACATAGACACTAACACACACATTGCAAAAGGAAAAGCCCACTGGTTTGTTTTATCCTACTGCTTTGTTTTACAGACAGGAGCCTAAAGCAAGACTAAATTTCATATTTAGGTTCAAGCTGTACAAGAACACACTGTTTTATCTAACTGATTTTTTTGTTTGCTTTACAAAGATACATGGGTGGTAGGGTAGCCTAGTGGGTTAGGGGGACCATGTTGCGACCAGAAGGTCACAGCTTTCATCCCCACAACAGCCACTGTGCTTCCTGTCGAAGTGTCCTTGAGAAAGACACCGAGCCCCTGTGTGCTGCTTTACTGTAAATCACTTTGGATTAGAGCATGGGTGATGTACATGCCTATGAAATATGCAGGTGAACAGATTATTGATAATAGAGCTGTAGAATAGATGTGTAGGATTGACCAGAACCAAGAGACTTCATGATGGTGCCTTGTCATCACCAGGCTAATGGCACATGCTGCTCTCTTGGCAAACTAAATACAGAAACACACAGCACATTAGTTTGTTCATACTGCCAACCCCACCCATTAGATATCAAATACCCACACACACACACACACACTTCCGTTTTCAGAGTAACACACAGGGTGTTACGCACCACACCCTCATTCAGCACATCAGTCACACTGGTCAGTGGGTAGCCGTGCGTGGGCATGACTTTGTGTACTGTAGGATAGTATAGAATAGGTGAAGTCAAGATTGTAATGAAGCCCATGTGTGAAGGTTGAGGTGCACTAGGAGAACCCAAGGCCTACAGGAGTTACAGCAATGTGTGAGAGAGTGAGAGAGAGAGGAGGGAGCACCGTCCTGAGGGGGATCCCAGAGCTCAGCACCATTTTGTTCACTTCCTTATTCAGTCTGAGGAGCCTGAATGGAAAGGGAGGCCAGATAGAGAGACAAGAAGAGGAAGACAGAAAGATGTAGCATGGTGGGGGTTGAGGGCAGGGCCATGAATCAGATCTGGGCTAAATAGTTATTGCAAATGTTTTTTAGTGTTTGTTTTACCCTGCTTTGAGTACCGGATGGGTGGGGTTCTTATTGCATTAGATAGTGTCAACTAAGCTTTCAATCATAGAGTAGTTCAATAAATTGATTTTCAAATAGTCTAACCATTCTGGCATTCTTTGTAATATCCTTTGTGGTAAACCCCACCCATCTAGTACTCCAAGCAGGTTTAAACAAACGCAGTATTTGCAGCTGTTGTTTGGCCCAGGCAAGAATATCGATGCTGTCAGATGAAAACCTTACTAATCCAAAACGAAAACTTTTCAGGGGAAAAACACCCAATGTATGATATTCTGCAACCGGCTATGACCGGGGTGTTGATTGGTTGCTTGGTTCATGTGGTTTAGTCTTTGTTGACATTTCAGTCATTTTTCCCTCTGAATATCACCCTCACTCTAAATAGTCCAGCTTCCTAGTTACCATACAAACACACCTCTGATAGGATCAGGGCAGTGTGTGTGTGTGTGTGTCTCTGTGTGCATTTGTGTGTTTGTGTGTGCGTGTGAATGACACTGACTGGGATAAGAGGGATAATAGACATATTGAATAAGGTGCACAAAATTGGATGAGCAGTTAGATGAAGTCCCAAGATAACATCTCAATATAAAAGATGTTGCGGGTGGCACAAACCTTTCTGTTGGAGCTGTACTGTGTGTAATAGGGATTGTGCAACGTTGTCAAGGGGAATTTTAGCTGAGTGATGCCCATAATGTCAGGAAGTGAAAGCATAGTATTGCCGCGGATACAATACCCACTTAAACAAAAACACAAAAACAACTGAGTCTGACCCAATCTGGACACCTCTTCCTTGCCTTTGTCCTCGTCATTGTAATCCTTCACTTCTTTTCCTCTGCCCATTGAGTTCCTTAAATGTAGTCCTGTATACTGAACATCAATGTACTCAGAATCTCCTAGCAATCAGAAATGGCGCCATCATGGAAGTTCAGTGGAAAATCGGCTATGTGCAAATAATGGAGAAATATATGACAACCAAGAAAAAGAGAGACATCTGAAAACGATTGCTGTGGTGTCGGTGTGGATCCATTCAGTAACGTTAGAAGTAAAAGTGAATGATCTGACAAGGTAGATTTGTTTCTTGCCTTTAGCCCTAGTCTCCAAAACTCCAAAACACACTGAGTTGTTGCTTGAGAAAAGTCAGCTCAGCTAACCTGAACAAACTGTTAGCTAGCCAGCAGGCTAATTTAGTTCATGTTAACATGTGACTACTAGCCACTGCTAACGCTAGCTTCTACTAGATACGTTAGCTAGTGTGCTGATCAGATGTGATGGTCAGGTGACCAAATTACCTGCTAACAAGCTGACATTATGTAAGTATCAATGATCAGTCCCCAGTCAATGACAGCACAGAAATGAACCATGTCTATTCTGTTCTGTTGAGATAACACAATCAGTGTGGCCTAACAGCTGAGGACCTCCAATATGGCCGCCAGAGGGTGTTTGGCATCACATGAAAGCCCATGCAAGCTCTTCCACCCTTTCTTTCCCATCTTTTTCTCCCTCTCATGATCCTTGTTTCTGCATTTCTCCTCTTTCACCTAATCTAATACCCCCAATATTTCACTGGTTTTCTCTCTGTCTTTATCCCTCACATTCTCTCTCTCTCTCTCTCTCTCTCTCTCTCTCTCTCTATCTCTCTCCCCCCCTCTCTCTCGCCCTCTCTCCAGGTCTTGTCTCTACAGGTCTGTGTGTCATGCTCAACTGCTTCAGTCATGAGATCATATGATGTCATCCCAGTTCACGCAGAAACAGCTCTCTGATCAGCCTCACTGAACACAGAACTCTCTCTGACAGAGCGAGAGGGGATATATGGGAAAGGACCCAGCAGGGAAAACTAGAGTAGTAACTTAGTTAGATAATCTAATAAATCAGACATGTATAGTAATAATGTAATGCAATATAGGCAACTTCCTCCTCTTCTCTCTCTCTCCCTCGCTTTCCCCCTCTCTTCCTTCCAGAATTAAACAAATCATGCAATCAGTGCCATAATATCAGTACACCTTGTTCCATTGTTGGAGAGGTGTAGAGATAGAAGGAAAAGGAAGGCGGATGAGCGGCAGAAGAAGAAGGGGAAAAGTGGAGTTCGAGCGAAAAAGAGAGATCATGAAGGTCAGCCAGAAAGAGGGAGAAAATTGTTTATTTTTAGACCTCCTCCTTCGCAACTCTCCTTCTCAGCCTCCCTCTATTTTTCTTGTAGAAAATGTTTTTTGATTTCAGTCTCTCCTCCTCTGTCATAGCCTGTACATCACACACACACACACACACACACACACACACACAGGGTTGCTGAAGGCTGCTGTTCGCCTGGGGTGACATCATTATTTGTTTCCTTTAACATCTGTTTCCAGTGAATCCAGGCCAGATGCAGGTGAGGGGGATGGGTGTCACAAAATAATTCATCTTGTATTCACAGAGAGACAGAATGGCTGACGGATTGACTGAGAGAGACAGAGAGGGATTTAAGAAATGCTCTCACACACACACACAAACACGCACACATGACGTAGATGTGAATGCATGTGTTGTACAGGTGTGATTTGTGTGTGTTTTTCTGGGCTGGGTGATGCAATGCATATAATTCACTCTGTGTCACCTGGATGAGTAAGAGGAGCCACAGACACAAAGAAACACACACACACACACACACACACTGATTCAGACAACCATAAACGCACGTAGACAGACACAGACACACACTGACACACACACACACACACACACAGTCGTTCAGATGTAACGGATGAGTCAGTGAGCCAGTAAGGTCGTGCTGATGTCATCAGGATCAAACTGAGGGCTCCACTGAAACACTACTCTGTCTGACCCCGGTGTGTGTGTGTGTGTGTGTTTGTGTGTGTGTATGCCCTGTGCATATTTGCATTTGTGTGCTTGTGTATATGCACACTGTCGATGCATCTGCATGAATGTGTGTTTTGGTGTGTGCACGCAGGCCAGCGTGCCTTTGAGGTGTGGGGTTTGATTTAGAGAGAGAGAAAAAGATTTAGAGAGGGGAAAAGAGGTGGAGAGGGAGGGAGGGTGAGAGAGCAAGAGGGAGATCAGTCATTCATAGCTGCTCTCCCTCTGCATTCCTCCCCCCCTTATATGGACAAAACTACTGGAGCCCATCTCTCCATCTCTATACCACACTCACACACACACACAACCCACCAAACTACATACAGCAGAGGTTCTTAATCTTTTTCAGCCCTTGACCCAAATTTAAGAAATGTAATCTTGCCCTAGAATCAAATGAAAACATATTGCTATTGCTGGTCATGTCATATGGCCACCCAGCAGAAACTGGCCCACAACCCATTTTGTATGCTGACTCATAACTCACTGAAACACAGAATACATAGTACACACTCATGGAGTCTGATACAGGCAGTCCCTTCTCCTCTTTTATCACTCCTCATCGGCTCTTCTGCCACTGTTTATTTGTCTTTTTCTTCTGCTCGCTCGGTCTGTTTGCCTGCCTCCCGTTCTCAAGCCTCCCCTCGTTCATAATATTAGACGAGTGAAAGCCACTGAGGGTGAGAGAGACCCAAGGGAGAGATGCTGGTCATGAGGGAATCCAGCAGCGCTTGCTTTTCATAGCAGCCTCATGGGGAGAAGCAAAGAGCAAGTCCGAGAGAAAAGGGAAGGAATG
>OOFE01022739.1:8075-19804 GCA_900323365.1 Monocentris japonica | reverse complement strand
GCTGCCCTAGTGTGGACGGGAGGCCAAAACGGAGAGATAAGTATGCGTTTTCAAATGTATCCGGCTTAATGTGGACGTAGCCTCAATCTCCCTTTTCTCTCCCCAGGGCCCAGACTCTCCCCAGGGGGCTGATGGTGGTGGAGAGGCTGCTCTAGCAGAAGTGGCAGAGCGGCTGGCTCAGACTGAGCAGCTAGTGGCTCAGCTGAAAGAGATGATCCGAGAGAAGGATGCTGCACTGCGGACCAAAGATGACAATCTTAAGGTGAGGCCACCTCTGCCTCCATCTCTGCAGGGTTATATGGTGTTTTGTTGATGTTGGAAAATGCTCCCAAATCTCCCATAAGCATTATCGTTTGTTTTTTATGCCCATTAAAGCATTAACTGATCACTCATGCCTGGCGAATAAAGGCATTATCATTTTGAGACCACTCCCATCAGGGTGAATGTAATTCAACATGTGATGATGGTGTTCAATCCAATGTTGTTGGTTTTTACTTTGCCCACTTCAGATGACCTAAACCATGACAGGAAAAGGCTTTGCTTTGCTTGTGACCTTCATTTAGTAAATGAAACTGCAACTATGGTGAGAATTGTCACCATATTGACATCAAAACCTGAACAGTCCCTGCACTGAAACCAAGTACAGCGGTCCTTGAGGACTTTCATGGACTCAATCTTCCTCATTAGTAGTCCAGGCTGGGGTGAAAGGGATTTATATTTGACACATGAGCTGCAAAATACAACCGAGCAAGGCAAACCTGGTCACATGGGAGTTATTCTGAAATACCTTGGATTGCTGGAGGGGCTGTTCTTGTTAGGCATTCATTCAGATCATCCAGTAAAAACCTGGATGCAGTTAACTATTAAACTCACAAGTCAAAGTCCACTGCAAGACAGGAATGTAATAGACATAGTGTTTAGAAAGGGCTTAACAGAAGGCCAATCTCTTGGAGAAAGACTGGATAAAGACTGGTAAAACTAAATGAGTCCTAGCGTCATCCTCAACATTTTGTAATGTTTTACTTTGTGTTGTCTCCCCTACTTTACATTGCATTGTCAATCAGGCACTCAGATCACCTCACATTGCTCTGAAGGAGGTCCATGAACGGAGTTTGGGGTTTTTGGCCTTACTGTCACAGAGACTGTCATGAAGATGATTCCATAATACACTCACAAACCCAAGTGTTAGGAAGGTAGATGTGCACGGACTCAGGGTGGTGTAATAAAGCTCCAGGAACCAATGCTGTACGGGTGAAGCATTTATTAATTATAGCCCAGTGGGGGGGAACGCTAATTACAGTGATGAATAATAAAGAAAAAGAAACTAAACAGATTAACTTATACAAAACAATATTAAGAGTCTCAAACTTTAACCAGCGCAAATCTCTTACTCAAGGTTTTTCCAACAGGTCACAGTGCTCTCACTGTAGCACCTGCCTTGCCTGCCGATAAGTAAAACTGAATCCCTTTTTATAGCATCTCCCCAAACTACGGTGCTTTGGGAGAAACCACTTCCCTATATTACAGAGGTGAAAACATGCACGTCAACAACAAAATAAAGACTATATCGGCCTTGTACATAATTACATGGTATAACTCACAGTCACTTTACCCCACAAAATAGAGGGAAGACATTAAACGTCTCTCAAAACAATCAAGCAACATATTAACATTATCCCACATCGGGACAGAGTGGCCTGAGCGCGTCACCATAAATGGGGCACCGGAGCGCGTGCCCACTCTTTGTCCCGATGCCCGTGCTCTGAAACTACCGGAATGTGTAAATGAATGGATGATAAATGGCGATCTTGTAAAGGGGTAAATAAATGGTTGGAAGGAAAGTATGTGTTGTGGTTACATCAACCCGGGTTACGGTGTACGCTGTCATCGAATATGGATAAACATAAACGGAAGTTTAACAAAAGACAACGTGTAAAATAAGCTGCGCACACTCAATTTACACGGCGACAAACACAAAACACAGAGAATACAATGTATAGTCTGACGGAATGACTGGACAATGAACGGTAAATGTTATGGAGAGGAAGGGACGTGAAATGGTATTGGTGGATGGGGAAATAAATAAAGCAGCTGCAGGCCACATCGTCACACTAAGCTTCAAGGAAATGGATTGTTTTCAGCCATATGTGCTTTGTAGGGTAAAAGGCTTTTTAGACCAGATGTAAACATCTCAGGGTGTTTTGATGTTTTCAGAAAGTATGAAGATTGTTAACAGGTCTGGCTGTCATGGAGAAGCAATTTTCTTGGAATAAGTTTCATGGAGAAATTCTTGCCATTTTAACAAAAGAAGATTTATTTATTTTTTATTTTTTTTTTTTTTTAAAAAGAGAACCAAGCTATTCCAAATCCAGATGATCCTTAATTGATACTTTGTGCCTGGAAGTGCTGAAGTGCATGTCCAGGCTGCATCTCATCCCAGCTCAGCTTCTTGGTGGGACAGGCAGCCTCACTATGCATTTGCTGATGTTGTATTGAACTAAAGGTGTACCGTCTGTGTCTCAGGTGGAGAAAGAGGCATGTGAGGCCAAGCTGTCAAAGCTGCGTCTCCAGACCAAGGCCAAGGTGACCTCCCTGACCTCTCAGCTGGAGGAGCTGAAGAAACAACAGGGAGGCAATGATAAACCCACCCACAGCAAGAAGGTACAGACACATACACACACACACACACACACACACACGTTTGCATTACTATACTTGGGAGGACCTTCAGTGACAGTAGTCATTCTCTAATCCGTAACCCTAACCCTCACCACTACATGCCTAATCTTAACCCTTAACCCAAATCCGGGCCCTAAACTAACTTCCACCTTAACCCTTGCCCTAAAGGAGGCAGTACAATTAAAATGAAGCCGAACCAGTCCAAAATAGAAACACAATCGAACATGTCCCAGGTATACAATTAACAAAACGCCACCTAACACCAAAACCGCGGTGAAAGACAAAGCAGGGAATATGAGGATGTATAAGCCGTCTGGATGGTCATAAAGGTGCAGGTAATCTCTAAGCTCAGCAATCCTAGCCTCGACAATAAAGAAATGGAGACTCTTTTCCACAAGGCAACACAATCAATCACATGATATTTTAGACTTATTGCAGATGGTCACACAGAGGGGGATGGTGTGCGAAGAATTAGTTCGGCCAGCAAGCCTGTGCACACTGCAGAGTTTGAAGCCAAGGCACTTAGTTCACTTTCACTTAGTTCACTTAGTTCAAATTCACTTTCACAGCAAGAATACCATGACCTGAAACCTAAACCTTATTCTAACCTTAACCCTAAACCCAAGCACTCACCCTAACATAGCCCCTTATAGAAGTGATGACAAGCAAAATGTCCTCACTATTTTTCCCAGCTTTCTTTGCTTGTGAGGACATTGGTTCCTCATAAGTATAGTAATATAACAACACACACACACAATTTTAATTTTATAGTGTTGTTGTGTGTCTCCTTGTAGGGGACAGCAGAAGGAGGTGATCAGGCCAGCCGGGGAAAGATCGTCTTACTGAAGAAGAAGGTAGAGGAACTGGAGCAGCAGCTTGCACAAAGAGACAAGGAACTGGAAAATAAGGTGCAGTATCTTCATGTCTCCATAGCATAGCAACTGGAGATTAGCCCGTTCCCCATATGAGCTCCTGTTTCCCAAATATTTTATGTTGCCTTAATAGTATCCCTAACTAAGGCGTTGAAACAGCTGCTGCAGTTCCAAGGTCAAAGTAAAATTCTCCTCATGTACAGATCTATATTGATGTCAGGGGGTCATCAGTCACCAAATGCCCTGGAAATACTGACTCTGTTGGAATATCCATATTTACCCTGGGGCACTTAAACTGTCCTGAACTTAAACCAGTTCCATTACAAAGCACACAGAACTTGTTTAACGTCACAATATTCCACTGAAGCTGTTAAGTATAAGCACTTACACACTGTCTTGTGTTTTCCTAGTAAGCTCATAGTACAAAGATAAGGAGTGCAAATGTCCTTTCTGTAGGTATGCCAGGAATGGGTTAGCATAGTATTATAGTCACTGAGCAAGGTGCCCTCAGGCGACATGGAAACAGGTGTTTGAATAGCTTTCTCTATAGTGACTTAGTAGCCAGTGGTGCACAGCTCTCATTTCATTACATTAGTCATTTAGCAGAGACTTTTATCCAAAGCGACAAAAAGTGCATTCACCGTAGGTAGGTAAGAGAAGTACTACTCCCCAAACAAGCACTTTTCTCTTTAACCATGCAAGTGACACATTTTTCTTCTAGAGTAACGAGGTGGAAGCACAGCGGCAGCGAGGTGAGGAGATGGACGCTATGCTGACAGAGAGGGACAGGAAGCTGGCAGAAAAAGAGGCCTACATCGTCCACCTGCAAACAGCCATGGCAGGAGATCAAGCCATCACACCTGTGTCACAACAAAAGGTCAGACCTCTCTCAAGATTGTGGTGTGAATTCCAGTTTTTCACTGCAAACATTTTCACTTCTTGCATTTACATGCAGAGGATAACATTCCCAGTCATTCAACCTAAGAGCGGATAATGCATGCTTCTTGAATATCAGCCTCTGTCTGAAGTATATTCGCAATCCACTCATTGATGTTCAACTGCTCTGTAACTGTCCAGGCTGCAGAGGAGAGCGGGGTGCTGCAGGAGCTCCAGCTGCTGGTGCAGAGCCTGACCAAGAAGGTGGGAGAAGCAGAGGAGCGCTACAGTTTGCTCCAGGAGCAGACAGACAGCCTCAAAGAGCTGCTGGCCACCGAGAAGGATCAGTACATTCAGAAGGAGAACATGTACAAGCAGAATGTATGTTTCCAAAGCAATCCTCCACTGTTAAACAGACTGATGGGACCATTTTGTTTCAAAACATACGCAGACAATAAGCTTTTAATGAATATAATGTAATACTATTTTCTGTATTTCTTCATTCTTGTAATTTATTTTCTTTATTCTGAGCATGCAAGTTCCCAACAGAGACCGTGAAACCAATAATAATAAGCAAATGTTTATTGTGATTCTTTTAGATCCAGACATTCAAAGACATCATTCTCCAGAAAGACAACCAGCTGATGGAGGTCAACCAGATGCACGAACAGGAGCTCTTCAAGTTGGCGGCAAAGTCTGATGCCAGTGCTGACTTAGAGCAGGTAGTGACAACACTCTGTAATGGATGTCTCATTAGAGAAGGGCAGTTATATTTGAAATCATTGTTATATTTACCATTATCGTAACTGCAGCTCAACGATTGAATCAAGGTTCAAGATTCAAGGAACTTTATTGTCATACCAGCACACATTTACACATGAGTTGGTACGAAATTTGCACTCAGGACCCGGTTATAAGCCACAATAAATATATATAAAATAGAAGTACTTAAAAAAAGAAGCTAGCAAAAATATAAACATCTAACTAAGCATAATAAAACAAGCCATCCGAATTTAGCTTTGCTAAATACAAACAAATTACTACACACACATCATTGAATTTTTGTGATAGTATTGAGGTTTAACTAGGCAGTTTTTGCAATGGACCATGGGTAATATAGAAAGTTCATTGTGCTGCTTGTGTAAAAGTTTGCATATATGTTCCTCTCCTCAGCTTCTGAAGGCTCTGAAACAGAAACTGCATGAGAAGGAGGAGGTGTTGCTGGGTAAAACCCAGGTCATTGATGTTCTCCAGGGAGAGGTGGATGGCAGAGATCAGCAGATGAAGGTCAAGAAGACACCCTCACACCCCTTTCTCCTTTCTCCAACTTCCATTCCTGCCTGTCCTTGGTGTATCTGTATTTTTTGTGATGATGCGTTTGACTCTTAATGAGGCCTAAACAGAGTATTCTCCCTTTAAGCATTGCAAGTCTTTCACTTTTCTTCAAATATCAAGTAAAATGACGCAGTCATCAAAAACACTTTTAATATCTTTCTGTCTGTCGGTTTCTTCATTTCCCTGCCTCTATATCTCCTCCTCTTCCTACAGGAGCTAACCGAGCGGCTGCGCCGGCTACAGGTGGAGCGAGAGAGCCTGGAGTCAAAGCTGGAGGCAGAGAAACATGTGATGCGGGCGCAACTTCGTGACCTGATGGAGAAGCAGCAGGCGGAGGTGCAACGAATGACTGAGCAGCATCAGGCGCAGATGGCCGAAACCCAGCAGGATCTCCTGGGTCAGCTGGAGGAGTTGAGGAGGGCCATGGGGCCCACACCTCTTGCCAACCAGCAGGCTCCAGGAAGTGGAGACATGCCCACTGATTCAGCCTCCATCCACAGGCTGGCTGAGCTGGAAGGTTGGTTGTTGTTCCCTCATATTATTAGCCTTTTTATTGATTATTCAATCGATTTTCTCTCTGGAAATCAAAAAGAAATGTTAGGGTGCTTGAAGATGTTCAGCAGTTAATTGCATTCAAGTACTGCGGGTTAAAAAAGGGAAAAAAAATCTCAACTTGAGTCTATCCTAGTGGATTTTAACCAGCCAATGCATGTTAGAGCAGTGAAAATAACTTAACATGCTAAATATTTCTGATGAAAAAATGTAAGTTTTGACAATCCTGTATAGCAATAAGAAAATAACATTCAGATCTGTATCCTTGAATATCACCTTTTCATCCATTTCATCAGACACTCTTCCTGCTTATTTTGTGCAGCTCAAGCAAAGCAGAAAATGGAAGAGGCCAGCAAATCAGAGGCCAAGTTCCTGAAAATGAAAGCCTGGTCCAAATCTCGAATCAGACAGCTGGAGGAGGAGCTGAAGAAAAGCCAGGTCAGTTGACCAACTTTTGAGATTTGATAATCTCATAATAATTAATTGTCCTGCCTAGGGATGCACATTTTATTTTCCACTCACGTTAACAAACAAAAAATGGATGTTTGTTGGGCATATATATATATATATTTCAAAGCCTAATGTAAATATTTAACTGACATCACTGGCCCAATAAGAGCAGAAAGGTGGCCATGATCTGAAAGCCTAAATTGACAATAAAATTATGTAGGATCCGTGCCACACTTGTGCCTCTTGCATGTTTTCTGTTTCTTGAAGTAAAGATCCTGACTTGCTCCCTCTTGTGAACATTTTTAATGTAGCGCCAGAATAATGCCTCCTCAATGAGGCACTCTTTAAGTCAAGCTTATTTCCTTTCTTCATCAGTGTGATTACACATTGAAGAACAATCGAACTTATAACTTATAAATTCTTCATGAACATACCTTCTTCTGACCAGGCGGGAGGTGCACCCCCTGACCTGACAGCCCTGCGGAGCCGCATCACAGAGCTGGAGGAGGAGCGAGAGGAGAGCATCTGGAAAGTGGAGCAATATGATGAGCTCAAAGCCAAGAATGGTACCATAGCATGAGTGGCTGTTGCTATTTCAAAACCTTAGCAAATACACCACGTGGCTCTTAGCCACGATTACGACTTTTACATTATGGTTCTACATTTTAATTTGTGTGTTGTTTACTTACTCCTAACTTTTTTTTTGTTGTCAAATTTTTAACTGAAATGATAGTTAAGTCTTTGATATTGTATTGTCTGAACATTGTGTATCTGATGTGCCCTTCTAGACATCCTGGAGGTTAAGTTGGTGGTGTATGAGGAGCAACAGAGGACACTGCAAGCTGACCTGGAGCAGGTCACCAAGAGAGCTGCCTCTCAGGTCAGAGGTCCAAGTCCTTTCTAAATTCTGCTTCTCTCAATGTACAGTTTATGAAATGCCACAGTGGGAAAACATACTCATTTTTTGTCCTCTGCCCCCCTCCCCTCCCCCTGGCCACAGGCAAGTGAGTCAGGCAGCGCTGATGACACCCAGAGCCAGGTGCTGGAGTGGCAGGACATGGTAGCTGAGGCGGTGAGCGCCAGGGACCGAGCCAGGGAGGAGAAGGCTACAATGGTCCTCCGCATTAGCCACATGGAGGAGGAGAGAGAGGGTAAGACCGCCACTAGAGGGTGAGACAAACACATTTCAATGGAAAATCGACCAAATGAGGGAGAAATCAACTGCCCACACCCAAGTGGCTTATTACAACTAGGTAGAAGTAGAGTGGTTATCAGTACCAGAATTCAACAATAAGAATTGTCACACTGCTATCTCCACACACACCTAGTTGTCAAAGAGTCACGTGGAAAGTTTTCACGTTCTAAGGAAACTAGAAGTTTGGCTGTTAAAGGTCTTATATTCAGGGCCTGTGACCATTGGCAGTCCCAGTGTTCAGTTGATGCCAGTCTCCATTCCACATCCCATCCCAGCAGAAAAAAAGATGTCTGCTGCTAGCTTCTTTTTTATTGTGTACTATATTCAAAGCATGGTGGGGCTCCAATCATGTTTTCTCATTGATGAACTGAGAAAATTTCATTAATGGCGATGAGAATTTTTTGTTTCAAGAATTGAATCTCAGTTTATTTCATAACTCCATTTCATGTTGTCCTAATCCCCCTCTTAGTAAAGGCAGCATTCATTGTTTTCTGTACGAGGAAGAAAGATTTATAGTTTGTATTTTATTTAACACATATCCTATGTTGTCTAAGCATGACTTTTTTTTTTTTTTTTTTTTTTTTTTTTTTTTGCCCCATCTTCACCATCTCCACTGTCTATGACGAGCATTTGGTTATCCCTGTGCTGCCTCCCATCCTGGACATCAGCCCCCACTCGCCCTCTCCAGCCCCTGCTCCAGGGATGGGGGCAGCCACGCAGAACAGTTTCCCATCAGTTTTGTGCATGCAGGCTCCTCCCAACCCCCAGTGCAGGTCTTGCTCACTGTACTGTCTGCAGTTTCCTTGACTTACCTTTTGCTCAGGTAAACTACAGGCAGTACAGTGACAGCCTGTGCTTTAGAGTCTGCCATTTTGTTTGTCCCGTCTTCCTCTTCTGATATTGTTCCTCCTTTCCACTCCTTCCTCTCTCATGTTCCCACCGTCTTACAGTCCCTTCCTACCTTTCTTTGATCTCTTATCTGACCACACTAAAGCCAGGATTTGGAATAATACACTGAATTTATTTATTTATTATTTTTCTGTGGTGGTGGGGTGGCTAGATTTGTACTAATCCTGGGAAGAGGACTGACGTGTAAACCCTGTTGTGTGGTACACAAATACAAAATAAATCAAATTTAACATTGAAATATGTATATAGGTGAATAGTGCAGAAGGTATGTATGTATTGAACTTCACTCACATCATCTCAGTAACATCGTGGTTTCGGTTGCTGCTCACTTGATGCAGCACCTTTCCAATGTTGTATGATCTTTTGGTTGCTTCCGTAGAGATTAATTTGGGCAATGAACAATTTCAGTTAAAAATATTGGAACTATTCATATTGGTTCATTTGCTGAATCGGTTTATTTAAACTAATGTATTATGAGAGATCAATATTAGGGACTTTTGACAGCCGGATATTTTTTTTAAGAATGGGCAATGCACAATATTTACTTCAATTATTTATGTGCATGTACACTAACTTGCTCACATTGCTAGTGCTGCCTTCAAGTGCTGTCAGAAATATTGTAATCATGACTACCACTTCAGCACACATGAAGTGGTAAATACGGCTGGGTAAATTGCAGTCTTCTGTGATAGCCAAGTTGCTGACGTGACGTTTAGTGGGAGGACAGCATGGAAACCTTTTCAGTAATTGTTGGTGATGAAGTGATCTATCATTATGTATTATTTGGCATGCTGTGTGTATACTCAGTATTGCTATAAATTGTCCTTAGTGTTGAAGAGGCAACAGCTGCAACTGGTATCTAGCCTACAGTTTATTTATATTACTAGAAAAGATTTAAAAACAAGATCTTGTCTAATTATAACAACTGTGGTTATTATATTAATTAAAACACACAAAATGGCTCAGTGCCACTGAAATAAAACAGCCACTGAAAAGCCTTTGGCACAGGGTCCCATTGTTGTTTTCAACCAGAAGCACTTCAGTGTGTTCAAAGCCATAACTTGGAAGTAGAAGCTTACAAGGTGAACTTGAAGGTAGCATCAGCTTTGAGACATCAGTATGACCCCCAGTATGATAGGGTTAATTTGACTGTATTCAAGTTGATTCATGTCACTATTCACCTCAATTCATGTCATCATTCAATTCATGGAGAAAAATATTGGATTGGCCACCCCTGATCAAAATGTGGAGGCCTGCATAATAGTAAAACAAATGAAAATGTTCAGTTGATCTCACTTTATGAAATAATCTCTCTTTGGGTTTTGGAGTTTCTGTACTTGAAGGCATCAATGTCACACAATTTTCCTGCATGGTTGTGCTGCTCTTTCACTCTTGAGTGGCATTCACAGGCACAAACGGAAGAAAACCCACTGGAAACCAGGGGGATTCTGCTTCCACTCTATTATAGCTTAAGTTGAACCGTTTTGGCCTGTGAAATGCAACTCATGCCTCTCCTGTTTTTGCACCCTCCGTTTATCATTCCCACTGCTGTGGTCAATGTAGGTGAGCTACCCGTTATGTGGCAGACAAAGTATATTGTTGTTATATTATAGAACTGAATTATCATCTTCTCAGATTTGGCTCTGTATGTTGCACTTTCTTATTGCTGTTCAATACCAAACTGTTATAATAACACTAATAGTAGATGTTTCATAGAGATCATCCCTGCTTCCACAGCTTGCTCATTATTTACCTTACCCACATTGACCACTGCACACCACAAGCTTAACCCACTGAAGTCCTTCCCTTTTCTCTCCCACCTTTTGTTTTGGTCTACCCCCTCCTCCCTCCCCTACACACCAATGTCTGCCTGATATCACAAAACAGATGGGAACGTGTTTTCATATTGCTGTTGCTTAATCAATTTGCCATTTCCCCGCTTACACCCTATGCTGCTAAATGACTGAAAATCCAAATCCAATTTAAGATTCCCCTCAGATCTGTACTTCTCAAGTTTCTGACTAAGTGACTGTGATACCCATCCAATCTCCCTTTTGAAGAAATTGGTGAAATGTTTTCTTAAAATATGACTTTGAGTCATGAAAATGACTCCCTCCCACGGCCACTTTTTACTCCCTGTCTCCCACGTGTTTGAATGCAGCCTGTTTTCCTTTGCAAAGCAAATTAGGTGTGCATGGTACTGACCAGAATGCTGCTTTTGGAAAGCCTTGGCTATGTACACATGCGTACACACACACTTATATACAGGAGTGCACAGATATCTGGAGTTTGGAGTGCCTTTCTGTCTCTCTTCCTCTGTTTCTCTCTCTCTTCCTCTTTTTCTCATAGTCTGTCCATTCTCTCTTGCTCTCTATTCCATGTCGATTGAATCATCTGTATCACAAAGTGTATTTGTAGTGTTGAGTGCTTTCCTATCTACCCCCTCTCTTCACCACAAGCAACACCACCCATTCCTTCACTCTTGTCATGCTCTCTCCATCCATCTTTCTTCAAACCATCTCTTCCTTCATTCTGTCCCCTTTTATACCTACTCCCCACGCCTCATCCATAAATACATCTATGAGCCAACCCAACTTCCCCCTTCCCCTGTGGCACAAAACTGATTGAGGATGACTGGTTCTTTCCTGGCTGCTCCGATCCAGCGCTGGCCAGTCGGCAGCAGGAGTTGGAGGAGGAGCTGGCCCAGGCCCGGGGGCTCAACCAACACAGGGCCAAGAAGCTGGCAGCTCCTGCCCAGCGCAGCCTACAGGTGGGTAGACAGCCTGATATTACTGTGCCTGTACAATATTGTTCCACCAATATAGGTTTGAAGATTTTTTTTTTTTTTTTTTTTTTTTTTT
>OOFE01022737.1:0-10192 GCA_900323365.1 Monocentris japonica | reverse complement strand
GGGGCATCCTGCCCCAACCCCGACTGTCACCGACTCTCCCAGGTGGCTCCCGACTGCACCCCCGGAGCCTCCGTCATCCACACCGCGGAGGAGACGCACGCTCTCCCACTCCACACCACCGCTGCTGGTCACGCCGCTCTCCCGTCCACTCCACACAGTCCGACCCGACTCCGCCAGCCTGCTGTCGAACTCATGCGCATAGTCAGCCTCTCACACTGACTCCCTCGCTCACACAGTCACACACAGGTTAAAAAGGCTTGGCTGCAATCAGCCTTAATTGGCCGCAGCCGCTAGCCTTCCCCACTCCCTCCCCCCAGTCCTCCACATGGACATTATCTAAACGCAAAAGTGATCAGATGTATCAATGGTTCCCAGTCAAAACAACACAGAAAATAACGATGTATACTAATTTCTGTTGAGATGGCAAAGATATACTGTGAGAAACACAAGGGTGGGTGGGTGTGTGATGTTACATTTGAAATACCTCTTAATCATACTGATGTTGTGGTAAAGATACATTTCTTTGCTAGCATTTGAACTCTAAAATGTGTCCACAACAGTGCTAATCGGTTTTCTTGAAGGGACACCTTTAGTTAACTCAGCTATTTTGCCCAATTCTCCTCTAAACCATTTGTTCATTGTGGGGTTACAGTGACTTTTAACAATGATACAGGCAAAATACATCCGACTGTGGCACGCTATCACAGTGTAAGAGGAAAATGTTTTCTTCCTTTAACCTTTATTTATTCAGGGAAAGTCAATTGAGTAGGCATGCTGTTTTCCAGCAATGTCATGCTTTACATTCACAGCTAGAAACTGTCCAGTGGAACTACAGTCTTCTGCTTCTGTTGGCTACTGAAAAGGCCCAATGGAGCAATTGCGTGTTAAGTGCCTTGCTCAAGGGCATCTTGGCAGTAGGTGTTGAAGGAGGGAAGAGTGTTATTCATTCATTTTCTCAACCACATTTCCCCAGCAGCTCCACAGATTTGAACTGGTAAGCAGTCACACGCCAGCGTCTCTAAGCTCTTGGCCACCTTGTTCGGGGCGGCAGGTTGGCCTAGCGGTTAGAGAGACCGACCTATCACTGGAGGGTTGCTGGTTTGATCCTCAGCATCACCAGGAGGGTGTATTCCAGCTGTGAGCTGGTGATTGAAAAATGACTGGTGCCACAGCTACGGTGCCCACCAACACTGCCAAAGTGCCCTTGAGCAAGGCACCTAACTGCTCTAGGTGCATTGTCCTCTGACCAGAAAAGTGCATGTGTGTGGGGTGATGTGTGCGTATCTAGTCAGAGGTAGGATGCAAAGAAAGAAATTTACTACATGTGTTAGTGCCAAATAAAGTTGATTCATCATCCAGTTCTTCTTCTTTTTTATTAGAGAGGCATTTTGGGAGCTATGACAGCAGCCATGTCACATTTAATTTTACTTTTATATAAAAGGCCTGCATCAATCAGACAGATTATTTCTGACAGCCTTTTCTCCTGCACCTGTTCACGTTTAACTTAAACCAATGTATCACGTTCTACATGACTGCTTACTGCTATACCATGAAAATGGCAAGATTAAGATTCTTTGAAGGTCTGTTTTCCGTGCGCGATTTCGCATCCCCAAATGTATTAAACCAAATGCTATTGGCTTATTCCACGTCCGAAAAATCAGTTACATATCAATGAGATGTAAGGTGAAGCTTTTTCTGAAATGAATGTACTTTATGCTCTTATTGTTGGCGTCCTCCAAAAATGTTCTCCAATATTCTCCACTTTTTTAAAGTGAAATAATCGTAACGTCAGTAATTGATAGTGGGAAGTTTTGAAAATGTATTAAGACATCAAGAGAGATTTCCAATCATGTCAATTATTTACTAATAAAAAGAAAAGAACTTCCTCATATTGCCTTATGAATCTCTATCAGCGACTCCACATTAGAGATTCATGAGGAAATAATGTGTGTCATTAATGAATATACAATCTCCACACTGGTGCTGTCTATAGAAGACTCATAACTCTAACGTTTGACAGAGGGAGACCTTGGAGATGCGTCAGTCGTTCTGCTCAAGTTCAAGTCACGTCACTGATCGAGACATCACAAGGAAAATAAGTGTGAGGCCTTTCCTGGGGAGAACACACAACGTCCTCCCATTGTCTTCAAAGACCGTCTTCGCTGTTGTAGTTTTCTGACAACCTTAACATGTTGTCTGCCGAGTCGTCGAAGAAAAAACACCATGGGTAAACAATACAAAGCTACTTGTGAAAATAATGCAAATGTCGTCATCATTTCTTCTGTGTTATCTGAGTATTTTGTCTGCTAAGATAGGAATGGATACTATACAGTGCATAAGAAAGGGAATTACGTATATCCATTGATGCCATTTTTCTCACGTACTTATTAAGGCTCACATTTTCATTTTCAAGTAATTTTCTTTCTTTTATTCTTGCGACTCAAAACTTAACTTGTAAAGTTAAATGTATGGGCCTTTTTGAATACCCTCCTTTGGTTCCTTAACAACCCAAATCCAGGCACTAGAGTTTCTCTGAAATGTTAATCTGTACCTTTTCTATCTGAACAAATGCATGCAAGCCCCACTTTTCTACTGTAGGATTCATGAATTGGTTTCAAAATTCTCTTTAATAAACTTATAGACCATTTTAAGGTTTGTATTTCAAAGTAAAATGTCAAAAAGATGCAGTTTGACAGAAGCTGTAAGTACAATTTCTGAATGTCCAAGGTCACTGAAGGCCACTTTCCCTGCCCAAAGTGTGTATAAGACTTGCTTATCTGTAGGCCATTCAAGTATACTGAATTTAAAATCTTGTGAAGGCAAATGTGACAACATTATACAGTAAATAACAGGGACAGCGTGATGGTAAAACAACTGGTGATGCTAAACATGTGTCAGCTGTTGAGCTCTGATCTGGTTTGAATGTTGAAATTGCTGTGACTTGAACTTGAATGTAGCATGTTGAAAAATGTCACAGTGTACAAAGCGATTAGTGCACTGATAGGACTGCAGACACTGCATATTGGTTTGTGGTGCACCAACAAGAAGAAGAAGAAGCAGATGATCATCGATTATCAAAGTATCTTTGGGAATATGAAATGTGGATTACACGAAAAAGCCTCAAAAATAACAACATTCATATTCCCCTCCCGTGTGTCACATCTGTCACCGGCACAACAGAAAACCTCACCCAGATTATGATGGAGATGGTTGACAGGGATGTTCTCTGTGAAGAGATTGAAAAAGAAATGCTTGTCCTTGTCTGTGATTGTCTGGAGGTGTTGGACTCCACTTCTCCAAGGCTTCCAGATGATGGATTTGACTGTGGCATATGACTGGAAATGAATGGGTGATGTGACAGACAGTTTTTAGTTTTCCCTGAGGAGAATGAATAATCTCTAGGAGTGGATTTACATTCTTCTGTCCCGTGGCGGATCTGTAATAGATCCATCACATGTCTTGGAAGCATTTGCTGTCATGCCAGTTTGTATGAAACCTGAAACCTCTAGAAATAGAACCGGTAAGGTCACACAAAATTGTATTCCTTTATATGGCTTACAGTACGAGGCAAAGCAGAGTCCCACATTTACTACCTTAATATGAATCAAATGCCTCTCCTTTGTTACGGTGAGGGTCCACATGCTAAACTGATGGTGATCGATTCAATTGTATGTGTCACGTGGCACAGTAAAAAATCATATTAAAACAGCTTTAGAAACTTGTCTGAACTGATATCAGAGAAATATTTCACGGAACGATGCAGGTAGCAGCTCTGGACGACTACAGATACAGAATTTTGGACTATATTGACACAGGTTTTCACTGCTGAGTTATCAACAATCAACAAGACAATCGACCATTCATTTAAGCGATTATCACCTTGTCAATAGATTTTTATTTGAACTGTTCAATGGTTAGTTTCTCAAAATGACATACAACTACGCCAAGCAATGTCAGTCTCTCCCTGGAGGTGTATAATATCAAATTGCACATACTAATTGTTAAACATCATGTCCTCAATTCTGTTGGTTCACTTGCATCATGTGTGGAAATACTTCTGTTTCCACAAGAGATATGCTGGGAAAGTTGTGCATATTCAGGCTGTTAAATTCAAATTTTGGGCCTTGCAGTCTAACTGAGCCAAAATGTTGGAAGTGACTAGACAGTACCTTTTGGATGAAAAAAAAAACAACAAAAAAAACTTGTCTATCTTAAGACTCACACAGTCCTGAAGAAATTACTAAGATACCTCTAGCATGTACAGTACGACCCAGGTATCGTTTGCGCTAAGAGAACGGATTTAAAGTACTACTTTGACTTTCATAACAAATCCCGCTTCTGATATCGTATACAAAGCAAAGAGACGGGAAAGATGGGTTGCAATGAGACGGGATGAAATGCAACCAAAGTTAGGAATCGGATCCCACGAAATCATCAGGTACACAGAATACTTAGTTACTTAGCCCAAGAAGCCACCGGGATGTCCCTACACAATAAGACTTGACTGTTCAAATCCAAATGAAGGGCAGGACTATGAAGCGGGTGAATGGGGGATTGTGGCAGGCGGTTTTTGTGCGAGGAGAATGGGTAATCTATAGGCATGGATTTACATTCATCTCTCCTCTTCTCCGGAACTGACTTGGCACGGAAAACATAAGACGATGAAGACATCAGCTACGCGGCTTTCAGTCAAATTGCATGATGGGATGAAACTCGGTGTGTGTGTGTGTGTGTGTATGGAAAAAAACATTTAGCTATGAAGACATCACTCGGGAGTTTTTCAGTCTAATTCTAAGCAGATGTAACTGCGGCAACAGATCACGACTGTGCGTTTGTGCGTGTGCGTGCACATATGTGGCTTTGCATGTGTAATGCGCTCCCAGGGCTGACTCTACAGTGTGTAAATATTCATAGCCACCATTTCTGATAAACATCTCTCGCACACACACACATTTGCACATACATTTCATGATCTGTTTGGAAACACCTGCAGGAATGTTCTTTGCATAGCACTGAGTGCTCACGCCTTACTGTATTTGAAGACAAATGGAAAGTACGCTTAAATAAATACATATAATGTCTACTTATCGCAAAGATTAAGGCAGCAATTTGCAGTTTCATTCCTCATAGCATGAAGGTGAAAGCGTAAGCACCGGAACCGCGAGCCTTTATGCAGTGGACTCATGAGGTGGATTTTTAAAAAGTGAAGCAAAGTGACAAGCTTTTGACGCAGGGGCTTTAAATGCAACGAGAGCGCTCGTATGGCTGACATGAACGACTACTCGCAGCTGAAGTCATCCTCAGAATGCCACTTCAATGCCACCGAAAAATGTTTTCTCAGCCTCTCACAAAGAAGGACTCTGTTATTAGCCTCCATGTTTAAACCATATGAAAACAAGGACAAAAGCATAAAAGACCAAATTAACCTCACTGTCCTGTAGTTAATAATTACGACTATCCCCATTGGGGGGCTGTCATTATCTAAAAGAAAGGAAGAGATGTGCGGATATAGAAAACAGGGGGTGTCGTATACATGCCTGAAAGTATCAAGAGGAGAGAGAAAGAGAATTTTTTGTAAGGAAAGGAAAAAGGAAAGTGAAAGATACACTGGGCATTTCTATGGAAAAATACAGCCTAAATCAGCGTACCGTCCCCTCTGATTGAGATGTCGTAGATTCACCTAATTATTATTATTACTGCACACAGGAAGTGACACTCTTGAGGACTGTGCAGTTTACTGATGTTGCATTACATGATTTCTGGGTATTGAAGTCCTCAAAATTCAGTCCTTTCACTGCCATTTGGGACCACCAACATGTGAAATTGCTTAGTGTGACTTTACATCTACAACATGCAACTTTTTCCACATGAAAATAATAATACAAAATAGGATATCAGTGTGTGTCTGTGACCCTGTGTGTTTTCAACAGAGAGAGAGAGAGAGAGTGTTACTGTGACCCTGAGCAAACTCTTTGCCTCTACTTTTCTTCCAGTTATTTTGTCAGGTGTGTATGTGTGTGTATGAGTTTGAGTGCTTTTGCAGTTGTGTGTAGATTGTATGTGCACTCTCACATTGTTTGTGTGCATATGCTTGCGTTTGTGTTTGTGTGTGTAATTTTTACATTTGCATTTGTGTGTGTGTGTGTGCATGATCCATGTTAGCTGTCTTCCCATGCCATAATGGCTCAAGCTGGCACCCTGCTGGCAACCTGACGTTTGACAGGAAACAATGCATATTCACACACACACACACACACACACACAGCGGGCTCCCAGTTGCTAGCCTGCCACCGGGCCTTATGGACAAATTAGTCAAGGCCACAACCTTCACCTTTAAATTATTCTCTTCTTTCTTCTTCTTGTCTTCTTGTCTTATTGTTTATCTCTTTTCCTTCTTTTAACCCTCTCTTTTTCTCCCCACACAGTCTCTCATCCTCATGATGTGTTTGTTCTCTTCTCCTCTGCCGCTTTTATCATTGATTTCTTCTCTCGCTTGTTTTCTCCTAAACTTTTTCTCTCAACATTTCTCCTCTGCCATTTCTCAAACTATCTCTTCTTCCTTTCCTAGCCTAACAGGAAACTATTATATACATTCAGTGCACATCTGCACAGTTTTTTGCACACCCTGCATGTATGCCCTTGCACTGGTCTTCATATGTACGAATAACTGCAAACACCCTTGTACCTGTGAAGTTCTTGGTAGCAAGCTGAGGATGCTACTTATCCTCTTTGTCTTACTTATCATGTTGCCTTTATTGTATTGCTATCTACTGTATATCCCAACTCTGCTTATATCCTAGTCTTTGATATGGTTGATTTTTGACCTCGATTCTGCTGCTGCAATGATGCAATTTTACAGTGGGGAAGTTTCTTCTCTTCTCTTCTTTTACTGTGGAACCTGCCAAAAGAAAGGCCTGCTGATCTCTTTTGTGGAGCTCAATAAAGGCCCTGACCATTATTGGAAGTTTTACAGCGCCTTCATAACTAAAATATGGAAAAAGTAATCATAGGAAAGTAACTGAAAGCAATGAGAGTTTGTGTAGTCCCTCATAAAATGTTATGGATTACAGTTTTGATCAAGTAACTAGTAACTCAAGGGTGAATGAGGATTCCTCTGCCTGCCAACCAATGCTCAATCCTGTCCACACACCTTTCTTACATATTCTCTCTTTGACAGAATCTCTCCCTTCCTATCTTCCCTTCCTCTCCCATCTGTCTTCTCGCTTTTCCTCCCCTCTCTTCTATTCTTCCAATATAATTCCTGTCTTTTCTCAAGTTTATCCTCTTTCTCTCCCTGTCAGTGCTGCACTTCTCCTCTCCTTTCCACACTTCTGCTCTTCCACTGTTTATTTCCCTTCTTCTCCTCCTCGCTCCTCTACTCTGCTTTCTCTCTTCCTGTCAACCATCTGAAGCTTTATTCGCTTCTGTTGTCTTTCTCTCCCTCCTCTTGGCCTCTTTCCAAACATTTCTTGATTCTGATTTTATTTCTCTGTTCACTCTCTCAATTGCGGTTTCAGTTAATTAATTGGCATGACAGCTAAAGAGGAACAATGTTGCCAAGACTTTATTTCTCTTTCAATGTTGTGCTCTCTCAGTCTTTCTATCCACCATTTATCACCCCTTCTCTCTCTTTATCCCTTCCTCTGAGTACATATGTATACAATACCCTCCTCTCTCTCTCCCTTTCTTTCTCTTCCACTGAATTTGTAGATTGGCATATTGGACGAAAGCCTTGTACCTGCAAATGTTGTGACACCGGGGCGGTCTGGAACTTTTCACAACCTCCAGCGGCTCAGTTTTTACTTCCTGGAAATTTTGTCCCTGGATGATGTTGGCCACAGTGCTGGGATTGGGGGAACAGTTGCTTATTCTCACGTCTAAATTACAAAGTTTCATCGAAAACAGCATGGAAATTGTATGACCATGGGACCAGCACTGGGACCACAATGGGGGCACTGGGACCACAATGGGGACACTGGTCCTGTAGAATAGGGGTTTTTCATGTCAAGGCCACAAGTCAATACACATTCGGCCACAGACACCCAGAAGACTTACTTTGATGGACCCCTATCTAGCTACTCTAGGAAAAATCCATTCTATCTCTCTCCTTAGCTCTTATTTTATTTATTTTCCTAGCACATCGCTCTTACGTGGTCATTCTATGGTCAGAGGAATATTGTCAGGCCACAACTTTTTGTAATTCTTCACTGTTCTCATAATACACATATTTCACATTGAAAGAGAGACTAATACACTGCAGACAGTGTGTGTGTGTGTCTTTTTGTCTCAGCAAGTTCAGCTGCAATTTTGCACACCAGACATACATGTCCAAGTGTTGGTCAAGTATGTTTGTAAGTCTGAGTTTCTGTAGGTGGCACTCTTTTCTTTGTCCGTTCAGCCACAGTGGCTCTCGCTGCTCATGCTAACTACCCAGTTCTTCTTCTGTTTATTCCAAACAAACCAGAAACGGAAAACGCATCACTTCCTGTCTCCAGAGGGTTTTTCCCAGGAAAGACCTACCTGACATCAGGTGTTTAGAACAGCAAATGGAAAAGCTTTCATGAACTGACTGGAGGTTGAATCTATCTATCTATCTATCTATCTATCTATCTATCTATCTATCTATCTATCTATCTATCTTTCTATTTATCTATTATTCTAGCTAGCTCATCCATTCCCTCTTTTCATCCATCCATCTTATTTTAATTAATGAATAAGCCAGTCAGTTCTGAGCTGTCGCAGTGTGTGTTGGCCTCATCAAGTTTCCTCTCCACCGCTCCAGTTTCCCTCCCCAGCCTTACAGTAGGGACAACCGGCCCCATCAATATTTAAAATGCATTCTAATTAAGCCCTGGCTGCACCCTTGGCGCCTGGGACAAGCAGAGGGGTGAAATTAAATGCGCCCCTCACCCTCCATTGAGTCCACATCCCCATTGACTTTTCATCAACCCCGAAAACAACAACAACAACAACTTGCTCCTCACTCACCACGTCCGCTGGGGGTTTGGACCAGGTAGATGCCGCACGGCGCAACACACACCCTAAATCTACCGTGTGCTCTTGAATCTAAAGGAGGGTTAAACATTCATGGCGATGTTGATCCTCCTCCTGTACAATATGCCTATGCTGATGAATGAGTGATCTAGGTTAGGTTAGTTAGTGTGTGTGTGTGTGTGTGTGCCAGAGAGTCTGAGTACAGAGAGAGAGAGAGAGAGAGTGTATGAGACAAGAAGTTTTTTTCTGCGTGAGAGACATGCCTATGTTCATTAGGTTGCGTGTGTGTTTGTGTGTGCCTGCCGGGTTTAAGTTCTCGTGTGATCGTGTTTCACCATTGACGATGAGGAAAAGGTTTCAGCTTTATTTGATTGAACTAACCTACAGAGAGAGACTAATAGACCGCAGAGAGTCTGTGTGTGTGTGTGATGACGACAAGTCTGATTTGAGTAGACCGGGGAGAGAGATTGAGTCAAAAGAAGAAAGAAGGTAGTGTGAAGGTAGAAGATAGTGTGTCTTATTTGAAAGAGACAGTGTGTGTGTGTGTGTGTGTCAGGGTGTGAGTGTTACAATATTTAATGTGAATCATTTGGTCCTCAGGGATTTTTTATTAGCCTGTGTGTGTGGGTTACAGTACTGTCAGTAGAATTGTATCTGTATTTGTATGTACTGTGTGTGTGTGCGTGCGTTACATTACATTACAGTCATATAGCAGACGCTTTTATCCAAAGCGACTTACAAGTTACAGTTTACACTACGTGGGGATTGAACCCACAACTCTGAGACTGACAGTCTCATGCTCTACCAACTGAGCTATCTGGGCCAGACGTGCGTGTGGACAATATGACAATATTGGCGTTGGCAATATTGGCAGCGTTGGATTACTAAAACACAAAGCTCTCAACACATTACTTAGAAATGGAAAAGGAAAGCTTAGAAATGCATTATACACCGATCAGCCATAACATTAAACAATCTGCCTAATATTGTGTAGGTCCCCCTCGTGCCGCCAAAACAGCTCTGACCCGTCAAGGCATGGACTCCACAAGACCTCTGAAGGTGTCCTGTGGTATCTGGCACCAAGATGTTAGCAGCTGATCCTTTAAGTCCTGTAAGTTGCAAGGTGGGGCCTCCATGGATCGGACTTGTTTTTCCCCGGTAGTAGGGAGCATTGCTACAGTGATCTATGTTGGTTTCT
>OOFE01022736.1:12842-23198 GCA_900323365.1 Monocentris japonica | reverse complement strand
ATTCTGTTCTGTTCTGTTCTGTTGTATTCTCTTGTATTCTACTCTATTCTGTTCTGTTCTGTTCTGTTCTGTTCTGTTCTATTCTGTTCTATTCTATTCTATTCTATTCTGTTCTGTTCTGTTCTGTTGTATTCTCTTGTATTCTATTCTATTCTGTTCTGTTCTCTTCTGTTCTATTCTATTCTATTCTGTTCTGTTGTATTCTCTTGTATTCTATTCTATTCTGTTTGTTCTGTTCTGTTCTGTTCTATTCTATTCTATTCTATTCTATTCTGTTCTGTTGTATTCTCTTCTATTCTATTCTATTCTGTTCTGTTCTGTTGTATTCTCTTGTATTCTATTCTATTCTGTTCTGTTCTGTTGTATTCTCTTGTATTCTATTCTATTCTGTTCTGTTCTTTTCTATTCTATTCTGTTCTGTTCTGTTCTGTTCTGTTCTGTTCTGTTCTGTTCTATTCTGTTCTATTCTATTCTATTCTATTCTATTCTATTCTATTCTGTTCCTCTCAAGGCACCACAATTCAGTTCTACTCAGTTTTGTTCTTTTCTTCTGCTACTTTTTCCCCATTTCATTTGACGTCTGTTCTATTATTTCTTCCTGTTTGTTTGCCTTGTTCTTTTCTAATCTGTTCTATATTTCATTCGAAAACGCTATTCCAGCCCTTCACATGGTAAACTAGCAACGAATCCGTTTCATCCCCTTATAAGCACTTTTAGCCCCTCTTTGTTTGCTCCCTGGGCTCTCTGACGTCAGGGCATAAGTCTGGGTTCGGGTTCTGCAAATACAACACACGTGTGAGGACAAGCGTCACTGAACACGCCAATGACACGCGAATGAACAGGCCAGCTCACACAAGCCAACACACAGGCTTGGATAAGACAAACACAGCCATCTGGGGGAGGGAATTTGTGTGAGAGAGAGGGAGAGAGAGAGACTACGAGAGAGAGAGAGAGGAAGTGCTGGTGTAATAGTCAAGGGCTCAGACAAAGGCAGGGTGACAGCAACATAAAAGACAGGCAAAAGACAAAAGAGTGAAAAAACAGCACAGGCAAGAAAAACAGCAGCGAGTTGGGGGAGAATGAGTGGGCACAGTGCTGTGTGATGACCGTACATCAGAGTCTTGGGACTTCAGAAAAATGCTCTTAACTAATGTTCTGCCTTTTCCTCCTGCGCAGGAAAACAACTAATAGACCCCATTACCACCCTGGCAGAGATATGAAATAATGACTTAGTGTTATGGGAAGGGTAAATCACCCTGGTCACTCTAGACACGGTTAACCCTGGCAGAACAACAGGTCATGAAGCTTATTAAAACTGCAATTCTGAGCTACGGTTACTGTTAGATTTAAGAAGATTTCATCCCACGGTCCTTTATGAAAGCCCTGATACTGATGGTGAGATTGTTTGTGTTGCATATTTGAATGGTAGGTTCAATTATTGTTTTCTGATGCTCTGGAACATGGCTGGTACATCCTTGTAGCACATCTTCTTCAACCAATCACAGGAGAGCATTGGTGTAAGATCCAAACATATTTTAACAATAATACACCCAAGTTTAAATAACCTTGGTTGGTGGAGAATGTGCCTGCCAAACATTTTACAGGTAGAATCTGGAAGGAAGAGGTGATGCTGGCTAGGCTGAGACAAGTTTGAACTGTACGTTGCAGATTATGGGAAAGCATGGAAGTGGGCTGGTACCAGAAACAGTGTAACACGTATTAGTGGTGCGTGTCAAATAACACAGAACACATTTATTATTATTTGAGAGTGTTTAGGATATGCTAGTGCCAGGGAAAGGGTTCTCACAGGCATATAGAGTTTTATTTGAATTTCTTTTAAAGAGTGGATTAAGGGGAAGAATATGATTTAGGTCATGTTCAGTTTCACACTCAATAGGAGAGGAAGAAGAGGAAAGAAGGGGAAAGAAGAGGAAAGTGGGCGCAACACTTTTTCACAATATAGAATGCATTGAACATCACAGATTGATGATGTGTAACAGTGAGTCGATTTTTCTTTGGAATTTGTCGAGGAAGATTAGAAAAAGTGAAAAGTTCAGAAAAGTTCTGAAAGAGAGAGGGGGACAAGAAGGTATGTGGGTTTGGTGACTTATCTAGTGTGAGACTAGAACAGGGGAGGGAGGTGTCGTTGGAGGGGGGAGAAAATGAGGAAGAGAGAGACAAGGGGATGAATGAAAGATGAGAAGAAAGTGAGGTGAAAAGCTGTGAATGTTTGTGCGAACCCTGCCTCAGGGAGATGGAGAGAAAAAAAACCCAGATAATTAGCGAGGGGATGCAGGCTACTTGGATTTGTCATCCACTGGGGTGAAAATTGGACTGAACGTTTTCATGTATGTATATGTGTGTTTGTGTACTTGCATTCTGGCAAAACACGCATGCTTGCATGTGTGTGCTCATCATCATCATGGTGAGAGTTGATCTGTTGAGGGGGAGTGCTGATTCCAGGACAAATTGTCACATTTTCACCATGGCTTGCACCCCATTCTGCCCCTTTTCCTGAATCATACACTCCCCCCCCTTCCCTCGATACATTCAGCCATCTCTCATTACAACACCACCTGATATAGCTGCCTTCTGTGCATGGTGACAAGGGGCAAGGGGTTTACTTGGCTCTGGTTAAAATGTAATATGCAATGTTTGTGGGAAATGTAATAAGATGTGATTTAAAAACTATTCCCCAACTGCTCCAGTCTCTAAAGGTGTGCGTCGTCACATACAGCTTACTGCAGTGATGATAGTGGCTGTCTTGTTTTGTTGTTTTTTGGTGTAAAAGTGTAAAAGAGTGTGCAAGCAAAAGTTCTACTCAGTATCGTGCTTATTTCACATGAAACACTTGCATGCTAGAATGTTTTCTGCTTTTCTATATACATGCATATTGTGTGTGTGCGTGTGTGTTCACTTCTACCATTTCTTCCCTTCCTTTGCTGCTGCCTTATGGAACAAAGAAAAGAGTGAAACAACAAAGAAACCCATAGACTTCTGTTCACCTTTTTTAATAAAGCAAATCACGTATTCACAGCTTTTCATTGAAAAATACAGAATCTAACAGTGTCACAGTTTCCTTCATGTTCTATGCAAAAACTCACAGTCAGGGTTTAGGGTGTGGGTGGGTGACAGGTGGGGCTGGTCGTTATGGGCTTAACAGATGGTATTCATAATGCAGATCACAACTTGATTGGACTGGCAATGGGTTGAACAGATTGCTGCTGAGTGAAGTACCTGTACCGTCAGCCATGTCACATGTTGGACTTGCAAGGGTCCTATGACAAAATGCAGTTTTAATGTGGGAAAGCTGGCAGATGTATGACAGCTTGCTAACAAGAGGGACAAGAAAACACAGGTACACATCACTGCAATCAGATGAAAACCTTGGATCCCCCCCAGTGACTTTCCTGCGCAATTGGTTTTGGATCCAAGTGTCATGCAACTTTATCAGGATTATTTCAAATTTCAATGCAAGTTAAAGAGAAATACCAATCTTGAAATAAAAAACAAAACAAAGCACACAAACAAACACACACTCTTGCACAGACACACACACACTGCACACTCAGGGTGGACTAAGTCACTCCACATCTGATGCTGACCAACAGCAGGTCTCAGTGTAATGCACCAGGAGGCAAGACTGAGACCTGAGGCTTCAGACAACTAGATGGGCTGTGGACGTCGACCCCAGCATTGTTTATGTATTGTTCTGTGTCCATCGCATCGTACAGACAGACAGGCAGGCAGGTAGAAAGAAAGAAAAGCAAAGGAAAAACATGCAGACAGAGATAAGGACACAAACACACTCAAACTGGACCTGGGTAGACTTTGGTCCTGTGTTGTGTTTTTGTCCACAACAGCCCTCACACTCAATTCCACCCACACTCGCCCACAACAAAAACAAAAACTGAATCTTGAGCACAAGGCTTCCCTTTTCTTCTGGTATTGGTTGTGCAGTGGGCATCACTCTCTCTGTTTGTGCTGAACGTTATCACTGATGTGGTCTAGTCTAATTGTCGTTCCATTCAGAGTGAATGTGAAATCTGTGTTGAGTAAATTGGAAAGTCTGGAGGGACAAGATGACTCAAAAACAGGAGGGAAAACAGGGTTCGCAACATTTCATTTCAGATCTAAGAATCTCTTCTACCTTTACAGACCATAATTAACTGGATGGTGTCACCCATGGCAACAATCACAGATGGAATATAAAAATAAAAATAAAATTAGAACGGTGAAGCATGGGCTTCATACACAAGACTACACGGCAGAGTCCTATATTCGTCAGTGTGCGATGAGTGTATGTACAGTCATGGTGTGTGGTATGTACAAGTGTGGGTGGCAGTGGTGGTTTGCTGGCATGTTCAGGATCAGTAGTGTTGGACCAGGAGAGAGGACAGTTGCTCTGAGCCCCAGGCTGGCGCTTTGACTTGCTCTGGGCTGCAGACTCAACATCCATAATCCTCTCATCCTCTTTAGATGGTTGTCTAAGGCTGGCCCTAGCCATGTCTCGCTGTGATCTATTCTTCTTTTGTTCATCCATTTCTCCCTACAATTCTCTATTCTTCTGTATTAGCCATAGTCATCTGAGTTAATCTGTTTTTTTCATGACAAAGGAAAATCAAAAGGTGCACGTTTGAACTGAACTGTAAGCAGTGCTTGGACTGTATGGTGATTGATAGGTGATATAGAAAATAACTGTAGACAAAGTGTCACAACGCCTGCGTTGTTTGCTGCCTCCACAATATTTGTGATTTAAAAAAATACCTGAAGACTCCACCAGCTTACCGAGTCTGTATGTGTTGTGTATGTATCATGTGATAAGTCATGCAATGTTGTAGTAGGTTTCTGAGCTCACTCACGGTAGCTGATGCCTCTCTACTCTATCATGATGACAGAGTCTGGCTCCATGATGTAATCTCTGTTTTATAAAGCCTGCTCTAATAAAGCAGCAGCAGCTGCTTACACTCAAATCTTGTCAACTGAACTTTACTCCTTGGAGCAGCTCCCTACTGCCTTGCCTGTCTCCTGCATCACTGTAGCGCCCCCTGCAAGGAGGTAACTGAAAGGAATCAAGATACAGGTTTTAAGAGTAGGAAAGAGCAAGGAGAGAAATTAGAAGAGAAAAAATGCAGAGAAAAGTGGAGTTCAGCCAAAGAGGAGATGGAGGGAGAGGGTTGCTATGGAGAGGGACAGGAGGCAGAGGAGGGACAGGGTGGTGTGGGAGGATGAAGGGAGGGCTGGGTTGTCGTAGCCTGGTGGACACTCCAGCTCGAAGCAGCGGATGGAGGCGTCTTCGTTGCCGTAGTTGGCCCAGTACTCTTCTGGGTCCAGCTTGGGGAGTGCCACCTCATCCTCTGACAGTTCATACTTGGAGGAGAAGGAGGTGGAGGGGTTGTTGGGGAGTTGATGGGGCTTGATCGGGGAGAAGGGGAAGGCTTTGACCGTCTCTGTGTTCTTCTGATACATGGCCTTGGATGAAGCTGCCGGCTTGTGCTTGGAGAACCACCAGCGGGTCTTGGTGCTGAAGGTGGTTGTGGTGGATCCTGCCAGAGAGCCGGGGTCTGGCAGGGGGCAGAGGGCAAAGTCCATCTCCCGGAGAAATCGGAGATCTTGACCGCGGCGTGGAGATGGTGAGGTGCACACCAGCTCAGAAGAGGAGATGCGGGCCTCGCGGAACCACTCCCAGAGGGGACGCGCCTCACAGCCGCAGGACCAGGGGTTGCCATTGAGGCGAAGGAACTGGATGCCTTGGACGTCCTTCATGGCCTGGCCCGGAACTTCAGCCAGGGAGTTGTTGAACAGGTAGAGGATAGTCAGGCGGCCCAGGTCACGGAAAGCCCGGCGGTTGACTTGCCTGATGCGGTTGTCATGGAGAAGGAGGCGGTCCAGGTTGACCAGACCTCGGAACACGTTCTCGGACAGCATGCGGATGCGGTTTCCATGCAGGAAGAGATGGGTGAGGTTGACCAGATCTGAGAACAGGTCATCCTGCAGAAAGTGGAGCTGGTTCTCCTAGGCAAAGAGAAAATGTAATAAGATTTAGTATCATAGAATAGCATAGATGACTATCCAATGTCTGTCTGTGTGTGTGTGTGTGTGTGTGTGTGTGTGTGTGTGTGTGTGTGTGTGGATGCCTCCATTTTGTACCTGCAGGTAGAGAAACTGCAGGCTATACAGCTTGTGGAAGAGGTCATGGGGGAGATTGGCCAGCTTGCATCGGTGCATGTGCAGGCTCTGCAGCTTCTCCAAGCCCCTGAAGGCTCCACCTTCCAGGCGCCGCAGCGAAGGGTTGTCACCCAGGTCCAGTTCCTCCAACACCCTGAGGTTACTGAAGGCACCTGCCTCAATCCATGTGATGTTGTTGCTGTACAGCCACAGCACCTGCACGGGGGTTAAGGAGGGGAGGGGAGAAGAGAAATAAAATAAATACTGAGAAATGGACAGATATCTCCAAATACCAGACAATATATTGCTGGAAAATTCAACAGAGGCAAAAAATAAGTACTTACAATGCATGCAATCAATGTATGAACACACACACACACACACACCACCATCCTCACCTGTGTCTCGAAGCCAAAGGAGTCAGCCCGGAGCTCTGTGATGCGGTTGTTCTGTAGGAAAACGCGTTGCGAGTCGTAGGGAACGCCAGCGGGCACTATGGTGAAGTTCTGGGACTGGCAGCTGACCGTCATGGGTGTGGGGTAACACACACACAGCCTGGGGCAGGCCATCGCCCCGCCCGGCTTCACCACCACCAACCACATCACCAACCACAGGGTCAGTCCACCTGAGAGAGAGAGAAAAGGGTGGTCATTTCATGCTGCCCCTTTAAATAGTGCTTATTTCTCAATGGATGAAAAAGACTGGTTAAATAGCAGGGAGATGCCATCTGTTACAGTAGTTAGTCATGTTTCTGTGTGTGTGTGTGTGTGTGTGTGTGTATGAGCGGGACAGACAGAGGCTGAGAGGTTGATTGCGTGTTGTCTCTCTGTCTACTATTTTTTTATTCAGAAAATTCAAACATACAACCAAAGACAACCACTAAGCTCAATCAGTTAAGTATCTAATGATCTGAGTGGCATACAGGTAGATCAATGTAAACTGCAGAATTTAATAAAAGTAGGAGAGGAAGAGGATAGAAGGGAAGAAGAAATGAGGAAAAATATTCTAAATGTCCCCTTTTCCCTTAAGGTGGAGTAGGTTGGGTTTCTTTTGGTTTACTTGCTCTATTCTTTTTCATAATTGCAAAGTGAAGCCTTCTTTAAATCTGCCATGTCTATCAGAGTGATGGTGCAGCTTGCCAATGACGCGCGGACTCAGGCGTGACTTGTTGATGCTGGGACTCATGTATAATAAATCCCAAATCATTTCTACCTGATCATTTTACAAGCTTACATAACTCTGGAAGTCAGCAGCAGAATACACAAAAAAACTACAGAAAAACATCAAGGCAGCTCCATAGGAAATAAATCACGTGCCAGACCGGATCAGCTTAACCTGGTAGCCTAGTTCACAAGCAACCTACACCAAAAGGATGAATCCCACTAATGGTCAGCGATGTTAAGGGCACGTGTAAAACCCGGTAACCGGATCCGGTTCAGTTTCGTTCCTCCATCAATAATTCCAGAGCTGCTTGGAAAGCTCGAATAACAGCACACAAAAGTGGCCACCGCGGGAAAAGTACATGCATGAAATAATAATTAAGTTCCCATTCATCTGGGCTGCGCAAGATTTTCCAGCGGCTCACCTGCTGACCTCTTACAAGTTGGACTATTAACTTGCTGGGTGTGGAGGGGGAAGTAGGAGTTGGGCGTTTAAGTGGAAAAAGACACCTTTCCTGAGTATGTAGCACCTGTAAAGTAATACTTATTTACCCCGCAGCCGCTGTCAGGCTGAGCAACAAGTTTGAGTGCCGTGCGTAAAGTTGGTGTCAACCTTTTGGCTCTTAACACGCACAGCTGGCAACCGCGGATTTCAATCTGAACGAGTGCTATGCTGATGCAAAGGCAAATTTACAATTACGTTTTGGTAAGCCATTATAAAAGTGCACGATGAATGTGCGTAAAAGCATTAGCCATATAAATTCAAGGCTGTAAGTCCCTATAGGACTACAGTTGGAATATTACGGTGGGTTTTCGCTTTGGATTTGATTGGCTGCTCGCAAAATTACTGTTAAATCTTTAGGTAATGCGATTTACAATGCAATAGGGTGACAACTTGCAATAAGACATTTAGCCATTGTTAAAATCACATTAAACCATTGCAAAAAATACAAAACGGAAAAAACCCTAATGCATTCAAACAGCAGGTGCATATTAAACAGAGGTACTCACTCTTGAAGCTGTGGCTGCTGGAGCTCCTCATGGTCCAACGAGTCTCCATCTCGAACCAAAGCCGAAAGCGAGTTAGCCTGAGCGGCGAGGGGTTGCCTGCTTGCTGCTATCTCCGCTGAGGTTCAGCTCTGGTGACAGAGTCGCTGAGGCTGCAGTGAGTGACGGTCTGGATTCCCGGGAACCGGTTTATACCCGTGGAAGGTTGTCACCCACGGCCGTGGGTAGCGGAGGATCCTCTCTACGTCAGCCTGGGAGGGGAGGAGGGGAGGGAGTCACTGGAGGAAGCTACAAGAAAGGCGATGGCACCGTGTGTGGTGTCCAGTGTTGGTGTCGTTAGTCAGAAGTAATGCGTTACTCATTACTCGTTTCAAAAGTAATATTGTCACTGTACTTACTACCAGTGATGTAGATGTAAATATAAAGGGGCCCCAGTCGGTGATCATCATAAGGGCATCACAAACAAAAACAAAAATTACATCTTCACAGAAGTATTAATTGATGTTTTTCATGTAACTTACATCAATTTGATACCACGTAATGTGATGTAGCCCTATGAATTTAACGCATAAACAGTGGGTTGGTAAACTGAGTTTAGGTGGGTTTACCCTCCACTTATTGTCCCCTGGAGGCAGTAACTCGTTACATCACTCGTTCCGTTACTTTCCCTTTACACCTCCTTTTGCCTGCACCTTTGCATCCTCTCTTACCTTCTAAAATCAGGATAAGTCCGTTACCTCTACTGGGAATGACCAAGAGAACCAAATGCCGTCCAGTGTTTCTGTCATCCCTCGGTCGATAAAATCAGAGAAGTACCAAGGAAAATACACTTTTCTGTCATTTCTCATCTAAACTATGGCTCAGTGTGAGCGGACGACGATTAATTATGGGGAAAACGAATCAATGGGATTGGGACGTTTGGTTAATTCAACTTTAATCTGATATTTAGAAAACTAACGGTTTTATGTCTGGCAGCTGTAACGCTATGACAGAAACATTAATTGGTTACATTTAATTTCTGGGAATTAAATAATAATAATGTTACTATAGGACCACTTGACTGCTGGACAATGTGTTTGTGTTTGTGTGTGTTAACGGGGGCGGCATGGTCCCAAAGCCACAGCGGTGATGGGAACACTCGCAGGGGGGTTGGAGGAGGACAGGAGGTGGGACAACTCATCTGGAACAAAACCAAAATCATCTGGCTCATTGTGTGTAGGCCAACTTGGAAAGAAGCCGAGCATCGCCTACAACACGAGTCTTTTTTATTCTTCCACTTGGCAGAGCATGACACATATTAGTACCAGGAGATCCAACTGGAATAACAAACTATTCCAGAATGTTAACAGTTGTCCGTTTACGCGCTGGGCGCGCACAACAGAACCGCGTCTTTAATTCTGTTTTTACAACACCAAGCAGCCAGACTTCACTTACTGTTATTTTTACATTCGCCAACAGATCACCGCTGAAAGACGGAAGTAATGCGACCTTTTATTGCGCGGATGATGTGATGAAGATGCTGTCAAATCACCCGGTAGGCGCTGTTACGCCGACACAGACGACGACGGACACTGTGTGGCTGTGTCACAGATCTGGTCCAATCATACATTGCTCTTGGTAATATTTACTAAGTCAGTTGTTTTTTTTGCGTTTTTTTTTAAAAAAGCAACCAAAATGGCAAATCCAAGTGTCTCACCTTATTGTACACAAGGCTTTTTCGTGTTTCATGAGATAAGATGTGGGATGGAACATTGGGGGAGGGGGGGTGGCTTTAATCATTACTGAGTCCCCCCTCCTCGGCACGGGTCAAAGATGGGAACTTGTGCGGCACCATGATGCACATCATCTGCTCCCAACTGAACAACACACTCACAAAAGCTGCTCCACAAAGGTCATCAGTAGCCGCAAGCTGTGTGCCGAGCATGACATAAGTTGTGTGTGTGTGTGTGTGTGTGTGTGTGTGACAGAGAGAGAGAGAGAGAGAGAGAGAGAGAGAGATGTCTCTGGATTCACACTTTTT
>OOFE01022736.1:2388-12749 GCA_900323365.1 Monocentris japonica | reverse complement strand
CATTAGTAGTCTCCATGGGGGACTGTGGGAGAGATACAGTAAGGATTTGTGTGTGTGTGTGTGTCTGTGTGTATGTGTTATGCCTGGATTCACACTTTTCTTGGCCCCAAGGTAACTGGGGGAGGCAGCCAGCTCACCAAGGAGGCATTAGTAGTCCCCATGGGGGGTTGTGGGAGAGATGTATGTGTGTGTGTGTGTGTGTGTTTGATCGACCAGCTGAATGTGGGAGGTGTTTGATGCCCCTGCCCCGATACTCATCAAGTTACCCAGACTGACACTGAGGACAAATTAAGTGTGTGTGTGTGTGTGTGTGTGTGTGTAGGATTACAGCACGGTGCACATGCTTGTTATGTAAATCATAAGATAGCATGTGTGTGTGTGATCCTGCTGTTGATGACCTCTCCAAACTGTCAGAGCTTGCACACCCTGCTCCATGCGGATGGTGGTGGATGTCCACACACACACACACACACACCTCTTTTCTCCTGCTCCCCTTTGTCAACCCAACTCCCCCGTCCCCTCACATCCTCTCATTAGTCTGGTGTGTCCATGTGACTCACTGGCACACTGGCATTTGATCTGGTGTAAACACACCATGTCCAGAAGATCTGCCCTCTCAAAACATGCTGCTGACTCCCTCCTTACCCCCCAGCCCTCACCTTCACCCTCTCTCACACACACACACGCACACACACACACTGCTGAAGACCTTGTGTGTGTGTGTGTGTGTGTGTGTGCGTGCGCGTGTGTGTGCTTCTGCATGCTGAGTACATCAGGGGTGAGGAACGAGGAAACACCGGTGGTTGGTGATTGCCTAACATCTCTGTGGTTGCATGGGGGCACTGACGAAGGAAATCATGACCGCTTCTGTGCAAGTTAACGACCGATTTTTTCCAAGAAGTTTATGATTTAAACACAACTTTCAGTTTAACAGAGTCTGTCAACCATACAGTGGGGTGGGTACAACATGTACAAGCAGGCACACTGGCTATCAAGTAACAGCATTTTGAATGGCGTATTCAGAGTGTCAGTTTTCCATCCTCCTCAGGCAAGCTATTAAATGCAGTCTGAGGTCAACACCGGCTGCAGTCCATGAGTCAAACAAAATGTGGGTGTCATTTGGAGCGGCAAAGGTCTGATGAGACTTTGTTCTCAAGATAATGAATCATGTGATATTTGGTTGCAGTGTCAGAAGTGGAGCTGAGGTTTATGTTTTCAACACGTCTAAAATCAGGACTGTTTGGGGTTTACACGGCTCCTGAAATCACGGTTAAAAGTATTTTCGCTGCTTATGAGCAAGAAATTAACACGAGGGGGGAGGGGGTCAAATTTAAGGATTATGGAGGCCCATCACCGCTCTGTCATCTACCTAATAACTGGATAAATACTTTCAATCAGGAGAGACGAATGTGAAGGATGAATGACAAGTTGAATATAGAAAAAAGGCTTTAACGATTAGACCCCATCATAAAAGAGGACTGTAGAGGTGACTGATGCCACCTCATGCCTGGACAAAATACTTTCAACTGTCCCATTGCATTTCAGCTTTAAAAACATGCAGCGATGGAGAGGGAGCTGAGAGGTACGTACAGGGGAAAAAGGCACAAAAACCTCCAGCAGCTGAAAGAGGGAGAAAAGGCAAGAGCACGTGTTAAGGACAGATGTGAGTGAGAGGGTCTGCAATCCGGACTCAAACCCACAGCATCACCAGTACACTGAATGTGCCTCAGCCTGTTGATCCCCCAGTACATCACCCGGACATAACCACCTCTTGGCTGATGATGAATGGATTAAAGTTGCCCATGATCAGGGCATCACCCTGCCTTTGATACCATGAACTCCCTCGGCAGAATCGAAGAGCATATAATTTCCCACCAGTTACCCACAGCAGATGGAAAATGGCACAAGAAGGCTAACGATGTGAGAAACGTTACATTTTCCGGTAGGTTGGCCTAGCGGTTAGAGAGACCGACCCGTGACCGGAGGGTCGCTGGTTCGATCCCCGGCACCACCAGGGGGGTGCATTCCAGCTGTGAGCTGGTGATCCACAAATGACTGGTGTCACGGCTACGGTGCCCACCAACACTGCCGAAGTGCCCTTGAGCAAGGCACCTAACCCCAAACCGCTCCAGGCGCGCTGTTCATTGGCTGACGCCTGCGCTCTGACCCCTGACCTGAAAAATGCATGTGTGTGGTGTAATAGGTTGTGTGTGTATATCTAGTCAGGGGTATGTGAAAAAAGCATTTCACTGCATGTATGTGTATGTGACAAATAAAGTTCCTTTCCTTGTTCCCACAGTTGTTCAGATGAAGGAAAACATACATGCAGTGATGTAACTGTGAGATGTCTGAGTGGGCTCATTTTCAGTAAGACATTGTTTTTCCCTGCGACAGATTGAGCCCGTTGGAAAAACAATCACACATCACCTCATTAACACTGACTGGCTTTATTTTTATCCTCCACTCATCCCGCCTTCTCTCTGTTTCTGCCATTCATTTTTAGTGCAATCCTTTAGTTTTAAATAGATATGATATCGGGCTGTGGTCATCGATGACGCAGTTACAGGGAAGGAACCTGTCACCATGCACATGCGCCCACGTGCGCAGAGACACACACTCACATACACACTCACACACACAAACTTGATGTGACAGACTTGCAGGCTTGCATCAAATTTTCTGGGCTAACTTTGGGTTGCAAGCTGTTGCAGAGCAGGCGTACAGTGAACCTGAGACAGGCTGTGGGACAGTTGGGTGGCGGTCTGAAGTGTGTCCCTGCTGACCGAAGTTTAAATCCTGGCACATATCCTTTTCGACAACTTCCTCAAATTGTCCCATGTCACCCCTCTCCTACACTCCTTCCACTGGCTGCTGGTGGCTCCTCGTATTGAATTCAAAATCCTGTTTGTTTATTTTGATATACTACCTTCATCCCCCAAGAGGGACATTGTCTCATGCGGCGCCCCTGGGGCCAGTAGAGGTTAAGTATCTTGCTCAAGGACACTTCAACAGGTATGACTTGGGATCCAATTGGGGGACAACTTCACTGGCCACTATGCCACTGCAGGTGCTCACATATGAGGCGGTGACTAAACCCCCATAGCCCATGTCCTGCCTTCTGCCACCACCAGCTGCTCAGCTCTCCCTCCCCGACCTGGTCATCTCTCCACCATCTTGACACTTCCCAATGGTGGAATGACCTCCCCTCTCTCTTAGAATCCCTCCTAGCTCTTATTCTGTTTATTTTCCTGTCTTACATGATCGTTTTATGGTCACAGGAATATTGTCAGGCCACAAAGGTCCACACCTTGCCTCCTTGTTTTTGGTTGCTTGTAATTTTTGGTGAGCAAGGAATTGAAGCTTGAAGTTGCTCTGGATATGAGCTTCAGCTATATTCTTGAAATGTAAATTTAACAAAAATGTCAAGGCCTTACAGCGTGTGAAATGCTTGCAACTCCATTTGCAGATCCACCTGTAAAAAGAGAATCTTCCCAATACAGGTTTCGTTCTGAAATGTTTGAGTACATAAGTTCTGAGTATGTACTCAGAAGTTTGCAGGGTAGGACTTGACGGTAACTTGGTGAAACTCAATGTCAGAATGAAATCATGGCCTCGGTTCAATAAACCACAGCACAAACAAAACCAGCAGTGGGACAACAGGGGGCGTTGCACTTCAATTTTGTTTCACACCTTTAAATTTCCTTCCATGTTTATGGTACTTTGATATTTGCTACTGTTGGCCTCAACAATAGCAACCTCTTTTGCTTTGTGCAGTGATCCAATCTATAATACTTTATATTTACTACTTAATGTGTATGTGTTCTGGCAGGGCTGTGTCTTCTTGTAAAACCTCAAACTTTAATGGGTAGAGATCATTGGACAAATGAAATAGTGAGAAGAAAAATGTCCACTATTTGATCTGTATTTAGTGGGATGGTGGGACCCATAATTCCCACCCCCACAAGTGATACCAGAGTGTTAACTTAAGATACGGAGAACAGAACAAAATAAACCAAACCAAAACCATTCCTCTCCCCCCTCCCATCTGGTCCACTTGGTGCAACCCCAATTTTCACTAATTGAACACACTGGGGTAGGGTTGGCAGCAATGCCATGGGCGTGCTTCCATGATGTCACTGCACTCAAACCAGGAAGTGGACCTCAGGAAGCGACACATTAGAGCAACCAACTAAAATGAGTGAGACAAAGTAGACAGCACGGTAATAAATAACAAAATAAAGTTTCTGTATTTACCAACTAAACTGAGCCCATAGTTAATCGATCAATACATGACAGAAAAAGATAGAACAGGAACCAAATATAAACAGTATGGTAAGTACAGTATGTGTGGGAGGCTTTTCACCTGATTTGTAAGGAAGTGTGCGGCTCCCTTGCAATAACGTGTGCATGTGAAAACTGTCTAGAACATTCAAGGACTTGTTTCCATTGTGGTCTTTTTATGTTAGCTTACGAGGGAAGTTGCCTCCAAGTATATTGCTTGATATATTACTGTACATCTCACAATAACATGCATGAAATATGAAAAAGGGTATTCAATCTGTATAGGCAAAAATAAAGATCAAGAACTTTTCATTGCACCAGCCAAGTGTATATCAAAAATTAATTTCATATAGTCGACTGTAACATTTGCACATTTATATTATATTTATATATATATATTATATATAGCACCGGTTCCCCTCAAGGCTGCGTTCTTTCTCCTCTACTCTTCTCCCTGTACACCAACAGCTGCACCTCCAGTCATCCATCGGTCAAACTTCTGAAGTTTGCGGACGACACCACCCTCATTGGACTTTGCCCTGTGTTACCAACACATGGTAACACCTCACCATGTGTTGTCTTTCTCACCACTGCAAGGGTTTCTTAAACCAATCACATTATGCATTCCCACTCTTGTGGCAATGTCAAAGCTCATACTGGTCATTGCTACAGATGGGTTTCCAAAGAGCATATTTGAACTGCATCCATTAGGGTTTGATTGTCTTAGTCTTAGTGCTTAGATGCTTTAGGGAACAGACCATATCAAGCTAAAACTCAAACACATAGCAGAGTATTAACAGGCTTGTTCCACTTCTGAACTCTATCAGATTGGAAATTGTATATTATGAATATATTCTGTTTGGAAGTGAATGTGTACCAAATACAACCATACTTAATTGTGAACTGAAATGCATTCACAAACATTAAGTTTTACAACAACTTTCTACAAGCACTTCTCAATATTTATCAAACAAACTGAAGCGGTAACAACGTGACTGGCGGTTTTAAGTATGTGTCCCTGTGTGCTGGCTTTCAGAGGAGGCAGCTCGCTGGGCGGCCAGGCCTCGACAGTGCAGGTAGACGGAGAGTGGATGGATGAAGGCCAGCAGGATGAGCAGCGTCAGGGCTATATTCACCTGCAGACAGGTAAAGAGAGAGGAAGGTAGAATGAAGCATTGAGAGGAGAGTACAAGAGTTGAGATGGTGAGCAAGGGAGGGAGTGGGAGAGACATATTGGGAGAAAAGACACAACCACAATGGTGCTGGTAGCAAGGAACTGCTAACTTTCTTGGTGTAAAAGGCAGATTTGCAGTTGTAGGCAATCATATGATGTCCTCCTTGTGGAACAGCAACAAAGGGAGATCTGTGTACTCACGTATAGTGGGTCTCCTCCCAGAACGTCTTTGACCAAGGCAAAGCAGCCGTACTGCAGCACAGAAAACAGTGCAGACAGAGCCATGACCAGGCCAAACAGCTTCCCAAAGTGACATGACGGGAAACTACACGCACACATGCATACACAATGTGACAATATAACAAAGGAAGGTAAGGGGAGACGAGAGGAAAAAGGAGTTGAGGAAAAAAAAGAGAGGACAATGATTTGATTTACCCTTATCTCACATATCATAATATTGTCTGGGATTTCCAATTTCTCCCTCAGTCTCCTCAAAGCCCATACTTCTTGAAATACATTCCAGTAAAGTCACAGTTAGAATAACCTCTACTTTACCATCATGAACTGTTTCTCCATTATACATAGAGGCTCTTGACAATGGCTTACACGTTGCAAATGAATATTGAAAAGGAAAATAAAAAATGTTGAAAGTTTTATCCTGCTCTTCATCCCCCTCTCTTTATTTCTTTGAACACACACACAAAACACACACGTCTGATAACTACCACTCTCACTTCTTTTATTACCCTGACTTTTAGTCATTATTATTATTATGCACCCAGTCACTGGAACACTCTTCCGTTCACTGTGAAATGAACTCTTGCCTGTTGTAGGAGTAGGCTAAACACTTTTTCAGCTACTTCTGATGAATGTGCTTGCTGAGGATGTATGGATGTATAATAATATTAAATGTATAGTGTATTTGTATGTATGTAAAATGAGTGTTTATATTTATTGTTCTTTACCTGTTTTACTTGCTTTCTTTATGTTTGAAGCACATTGAACTTCCCCGTGTATGAAATGTGCTACATAAATAAAGTATGACTTGGCTTGTTAATGACTCATCTTGTTGTTTTTGTGGTTTTGTTTTTTCCAGTGTTTTTTTTTATCATTTGTACAAATAAACTAAACTGAACTAGGATGCAAAGTGATCTGTGTTGGTCATGTGTTAGCACCTTATCAGTGTGTGTTTGACTGATTATTTGTGCACGGGTGTGCATGTCTGTGTATGTTTGCCAGCTTGCAAGTATGTGTGTATGTAACGTCTATCTAAGTGTGCGTGTGTGTGTTTGCTACTCACGCCACACTGATGAAGGCCGCGTTGCCGCCGTAGAGGAAGGAGCGGTTGAGCACCTGAAGGACGAAGGTGAGGTACTGAGCGGGCAGGATGGGGGTGGAGGCGCAAATTGAGAACAACAAACACTGCAGCACTGTCAGGAACAGGGAAAGCACTGAGGCCCGCAGGTCCACCTCCTGCTCGCTCTCTCCTACGTGCACACACACACACATGCAAACTCTTGGGTCACAAGGACACACGGTTGGAGACCACTGCTCCAGTGCACTCCGTGTCTCGGTTCATTACTAGTTGACTAGTGATTTACCTGGGGCACGGGGCTTGCCCTTGAGTCTGTCCATGATGAGGCCATTCCAGGGAGCGCACAGCACCCCACACAGCTGGGTTATAGCAAATACATTGGTGTACTGGCTCACTGTAGGGACACACACAAGCAAGGATGAGATGGTTAAAGGAAGCAGAACACAGCACTACCACCAGTTCAATACGAAGCCCCTGAAGTGACGTTGCAAAAAAAAAAAAAAAAAATCAAAATCTTGTGTGTACTGGAAAGGAATACACCAGCCATAATCCAGTGATTGGCGCCATGATTAGTGATCAAAAGCATATGATTCAAATATTCCTGAATCTTCCCTATAATCACCTAGCTAGTGAGTGCTTACAGTGACCACACTATAGCAGCTTCTTCAAAATAAAAGTTTAATTGAAAAGAAAAGATTGATTTATTCATGTCTTCTGGTGAATACCATGCTGACTGAGCTCAGGCTAATTGATTAGCATCCGAGGAATTTGCTTTGACAAGGGAGTAAATCCAGTCGCATTAGAAAGCCTATCTGGTACACAATGCCAGAGAGAAATAGTGAAGTGAGAGGGAAAAGTAGACCTCATGTAGTGTTTTTGGTGCATGTGTGTTTACCCAGCGAGGGCTCTCCCTCCGTCAGCCTGTGTAGCATGGGGTTGAGGGTGCCGATGAACAGGTAATGTCTGAGCTGCATGACCGACAACCACAGCACGTGCCACAGGAAGAACCTGGACAGGACACACTCGCGGAAACTTTTCTCTGAGACAGCTGGGGGGGAATGCACCAAAGACCAAAAACGGAGTAAAGAGAGATGGTGAAAGAAAAGTTAAGAAAAATTAGGCCAGAGAAACAAAGTAAAAGAAAACAATTAAATGAACAGCGGTTCATACTGTTCCAATCTGTGCTATAGTAAATTATACACCTTGATTCGGAGGGCCCTGATTGTCCGGTGGATTTTGAGTGTTATCCCTCTGCACGTTACCGGCTGCCACCTGCTCTGGGCTGGATGGCTTTGATTTGCAACAGGTTATCCTGGTGGGGTCAGACACAGATTGAGAGCATTGTGGGATCTATAGTTATGAAAAGTTCTTTTATGATGATTTACTTTTTTACTAAGGTTTAAAGCCCCAAAACTCTACAATCTTGTAGGATATGAGGGGTGTGACCAAGGGGCTTTGGGATCATCAGGAAAAATCATGTGTGCATGGGGGACAAGGATACGAGAATAAAAACTGGCTTGTGTCATCCTCTGCCTTATTTTGCAAGAAATTGTCCAACATCATCCCTCTATTTGCCTTTGAATATTTGATGCAAAATTTCTTTTTAACCATACTTTTTGCAGAACACTTTAAGTGTGTGTTTTTGTGTGTGAAGGTGTGACTCTTACACGTTTGTGCACCCTTCAAGTGTTGTGTGTGGTGTTGGTGCATGTGTGTGTACATTACTGGTGGTGGGCATGGGTGGGACTCCTACCCATATGTGTAGCCTTCAGGTAGAGGGTAGGGGATGATGGTTTTGGGCAGCAGGAAGAAGGTCCTGACCAGGTGAATGACACTACAGGCGGCCAGAAAGAGGAATGAGGCACGCAGAGAGACACGTGACTCATATAACAGCTACAGAGGAAGAGATCAATATTATTACATGAGAAGATATCAACACAATCTTCACATTTTATTTTTTTGACAGCTGTATTGAGGTGTGACTGCATGTGTAGTGGGTTCCTACCTTGAGGATGAAGAAGAGTGCTGAGGAGGAGTCAAAGGCTCCATTGTAGAGTGTGATGATGGTGGAGCGATGCAAGCCAAACAGATTCCCTACCTGCAGAAGTGAAACAAGTCAAAGTGTGTGTGTGTTTGTGGCATTTCTTGAGATTTTGATCAGACCATAATCTCTTCTGCATTCTTCTGTCTGTGGTGATAATTGTCTGTGGATGGGTCCTTGCCAGGCCTTCAATAAAATTAAGAATTTGTTTTTGCTGAATTGACTTGCCTGGGCGAATAAAGGTAAAAACCTCAATTAGGCTGTAGTTTGGACTGATTATAACAGTCAAACGCGTTAAAAATGCACAACATTTTGCATTTTCATATCGTAGGATCACAAGCTTGGCCTGAACTCTATGGAGTCATAGGAGTGCCATAAAAAAGAATAAATCTGTAAAAGAATAAGACAATAAATGTGGAAATATAAAAAGGAATAAATAAAAGAATACGTAAATAAAAAATGTGGAAATATAAAAAGGAATAAATAAAAGAATACGTAAATAAAAAAATGTGGAAATATAAAGAGAAATAACAAAATATAAGAGAATAATTATAAGAATTTTCATTGATTTGTATCCCTTTGTTTTTCCTTATTCTTTTCCCTGTTGCTTTTGCTATTCCTTGAAGGGCCAAGCTGTCAATCAACTGGCTTTACGTGGGCCTTCCTGCCCAGGCTGAGTAGTCATTTCCTGCACTGTTGTCCGCGCTAAAAAGCTCCTGCCAAAGCAGGATTCATGTGTGCAGGAACTGACTACTCAGCCTGGGCAAGAATGGCCGAGTAAAACCAGTTGATTAACAGCTTGGCCCTTCAAGGAATAGCAAAAGCAATAGCAAAAAGCAAAAGCAATAGGGAAAAGGATAAGGAAAAATAAAGGGATAAAAATAAATAAAAATGCTTATAGTTATTATTTTATATTTTGTTATTTCTCTTTATATTTCCACATTTATTTTCTTATTCTGTTACAAATGTATTCTTTTTTATGGCACTCCTATGACTCCATAGAAACCAGCCCTGCAGTCAATACATGTGAGATGAGTCTGCTAACTCTTTGTCTATGTGCATCTTTGTTGCGGAAAGGTCTGTGAGGACCCGAGGACAGACTTTTTTAAATCTGGTGAACATTAAGGTTAAGATGATGGAGCTATCAGGCAAACAAGCTGGGACTCACATGCAGAGAAGAACAGACATGCTAGTCAAAGTTCAACACCGATACATTAGTGTGAGATCCAAAAGTAGTCAGGACAGTCCAGGTCAATACCGAAAAGGCAACAGGGCTAAGGTACCAAAAACAGTAGGCAAAAACGTAGTCGGGAGGAAGCAGGTTGGAGTCGAGAGCAGGCAGACAGGGTCAACAGGGAGCAGAAAACAGGCACAGGTTCAAAACGGGTTTGTATTTTGGCTTTTAATTGGCTTTTAATTGCCCTTCCACCCTCTCTTAGTGGAAACATATGCTTAGGACCAGATAAAGATGTTTGTTATGATGGATCAGGACATTCCTGGGGCTGGGGAGGTGTGTGTATACATGTGTATGTGTATGTCCGTGTGTGTTT
>OOFE01022732.1:0-13361 GCA_900323365.1 Monocentris japonica | reverse complement strand
TATTGCAAAGAAATGGTCTTGATGTATGTAATTGTTTTGACATTATACTTTCTTTGTTTTTGTGTATGTGTATGTACAGTACCAGTCAAAAGTTTGGACACACTTACTCGTAGAAGAGTTTCTCCTTATTTTTACTATTTTTACACACATTTTAGAATAATAGTATCATCAAAACTATGAAATAACATGAAAGGAATTATGCAGTGACCAAGAAAATGTTAAACAAATCAATACTATCTTAGATTTTAGATTCTTCAAAGTAGCCACCCTTTGGCATTAGGCATTAACAAGCAAAGAAATTCCACAAATTAACTTTTAAAGGCCACAATCACTATGTGTGCTTTTAAAATAATGATTTAATCATTGATCTTCAACATTTTTAAATTTTAGTTTTGAAAAGAAATTCAAACATAGGGATCAACTTCACTATTTATATTTGTCTAAGAAACTAATTTCAAGCATTTAAGCATCAGCCTTTAGATCAAAATGTCTTTAAGATCATGAGAAACAGTCAGGTGTGTCCAAACTTTTGACTGGTACCGTACAGTACATGTAAGTATCTTTTAACAATTATCAGCCGCATTCCCTCAAGTCAGCCAATGGGTATGGATCAGTTTTAAAGCCAAAACTAAAGCTAACGTCAACACTAGCTAGCTCACCAATTGCCATCAATAGTCAACAGAGACTGACACTCAGTAAAACAAATGCAAAAGTAAAATTTGCATAAGATTAGCGTTTGTTAGCAAACGTTTGCTACATGCAATTACCTGAACAGCATTTGCTGGTTAACTCGCCCTTTATCTAGCTAAGGGCGCTAGTCAGTCAGTCACATGTAGTTTGGCCGCAGTTTAACAAACATTAGCTGGGCTTATCGTTAGCTTGGTCTTCAATTTGCACCACGGCCGATAGCTATTTGCTGTTACATTTGCTTACATTGCTATTGCTATTAGCCCCCAATGACCTTGAGATACGTAGCTAGTTGTAGAATGACTTTGTATGGAAGATGGAGAGTGCTAACTGCCTTCGTCAGATGCCTTTAAACAAATGAAGAATTTGAGTTCGATGTCCAGCTGGCCATTTATCCAATATCGTACATTTATCCAAATAAAAATCATAGGTTCAAACCCACAAACTAAAAACTATAGACTGAAGGAATAAACAAATGATTTTCAATTAATTGTCTTTTTGTATTATAGTATCCAGATGTTTTTTGACTGTTGAAGTTCTGGGTGTAGGCACACACTTGAAGGGTGGATTTGGACATGTAAACAAGCTTGATTCAACTTTGCTGATCCATCATAACTCTAAATACAGGTCTGCTTTACTGCAGTGTTTACAAGACATTACAAATGTAAGCAAACCTTTAACTGCCTCAAATGTATTGTAAATGTAAATTGCCTTCAGTTCAGTCATGGAGGAGAGATGCAGATGATGGGAAAGAGACTGCTAAAGTCACGGATTCTGCAACAAAATATGGTCTTAATATGTTGGTTATGGTGCTACAAGGTGCTACAGTCAGGATTTAGACTAGAAGCCAGTGTCTGCAACTTTGCTAATAGAGTCTCATATTGATGTGGTCGTCTGCAGTTAAAACTTAGGTTCATAGTTTAAATGAAAATGGAAAATAACTATAAAATTTGCATTTGACATTTTGTAAGGCAGGCCCCAAAAAACAACTCCCTCCAGTCATTTGCAGGAAGCCCTGCTTCCATATTATTATTGGGTCAATTCTTTTACTTTGTCTTGAACGGCACAATAACAAGACTATTTGTCCCTGGCTGGGCCATACTTACAGGCATGTGCACTTGATGTTAGGGCAATGGGAATATGTTAAACATCCGTATGGTGCTGTGCCTGCGGCCCAGCTCAAAAAGTACCACAGAGCAGGTAATAAAATTAAGGGTTTGTGTTAAAAATGTCTGTAGAAAAATAGTTAAGTTACTTATTGGATGCCAACAGCTTAACAATCCTCACATTTTTCTCTTTAAAGAAAGGTTTTAATGCAATTGTGCCATCAACTTTGAACATTGCCCACCCCAAAATCATGTTCATGTAGGCAAAGAAAGAGCTCAATAGAAAAGCAAATTTTCCTGCCTGCATCCATGCATCCTTATTCAGTGATTCAGCTCTAGTTTTTGACTTTGTCTGGGCAAGTAACGTGTAAACAGCATGGCCAGAGCCAGTCGGCCAATATGGTGTAACTGATTTAAGGCGGATTAGAGATTCTTGTGCTAAGCCTGAGAGAATCCTCTGAAATATTCACAGAGACAGGCTGAAATAGCAGAGAAACAATAGCCATTTTTAATGCATCTTGTGTAAAAAATACTTGCGTCCTACGATACTTGCAGCCATTTGTAGGTGGCAGGCTTAAACTCTCAAGAACATGTGATGTGATTACATTTTTAAAAACCACTCTAAGCCTGACGTTTCTTTATTTAAAAACAGGAAGAGAAATTAAGAAATAGGCATTATTGTCTGCTCGGGGGGAAATCAATTATTGTGTTTTCGTCATGCTTTAAGTTCTTGTTATTTAGTTCAAAATGACCTGATAAATGTAGCACTTGAATGCCTTGACAACAGCCTGTCCCTGCTTTCCCTTAATAATGGCTTGCAGAGATTTCTGTAAAAGCTTTTTTTTTTTTTTTTTGCTGAAAGGAGGTAAAATTGCTCCTAGTTTATTATTGTCTTGTTTTCAAGTTGACATGTGCTCTGAAAACCCACTCTTTTTCTCCTCTGCTTTCTTTTCACACACTTTTGACAAATAAAAAGGCCTCAGCTGCCAGTCGGTTTTTGCTCAGAGCAACAGAGCTGTCCAATATATAGTATAGAAAAAGCATCCAGTATTCCACCTACAGTATATAAATTGTCTCTTAAATCTATACAAGCCTTTCTGAATGGTGAAAAGTTTTGAAAAGGCACATACATAAATGAGCCTTGAAAAAGACTCCCAAGGCTCAACGGATTTGGCGAGACTGCCCTTTAAATTGAAGTACATGCACACACACACACACACACAGTCAACAGAAAATATCTTTTGTAAACTGCGGTGGCAGTTGCAAGGTTCTCCACTCATGTCCTAGCTCCATGTCTTGGGGTCATGGTTTGTTTTCTGACAATACCAACCACAGGCAGAGAAAGAGAAGCACAGAGAATCACAGACCGAAAAGATTTCAGTTAAATGTTCCACTACATACTTTTGCTGTTTGCTTTCCCCCCTGACCTCACCTGTGCTAACTCTCCTCAGAGAGCCTTGCTCTCTGATGTCCCTGATAATTAGGAATCCCCTTTTTTTTCTCCATTTGTTTTTCATTGCGTTGTCAAATATGCAGACGTGAGTAAGACTACTGTCCACCGCAGGCCACAGATGTTCCCAAAGCCTCCTTCACTTCTTGCCAGCCCATGCCAGCCTGGAGAGGAAGGCTGTTGCAGGCAAGGATCTTCCATAGATATCCCTCCCAAAACACCATTCCATGTAAGTGGGCCTAATGATGGACAAGGCCCTCTCTTCCTCAAGTGTCAGAGGAGAAACACTGTTTTGGCCCTACCCATTTGCCCAAGGTGCTCATGAACTGCACCCCTCTCTTTTTGGCTGTGCTAGAGAAATCCCGAAATCTTCCTTATTTCCTTTCCACCTCTTGAAATTATTTTTGTGGCACTTAAAGCCTCCATCCAACTTTACTTCACATTTGGAACCCAAATTCTAAATGATAATAATACATGTGCTATGAACAAGGACCTAAAATATGTAAAATTACCTACATACAATCAAAAAGCTAACAACACTAGCTAGCTAGCTAACATCAGCTATACAGACAGATAGATAGATAGATAGATAGATAGATAGATAGATAGATAGATAGATAGATAGATAGATAGATAGATAGATAGATAGATAGCTGCTATTCAGGCCACTTGACCTGGTAACTGGGCAAGTGAATGCAATGAAATAGTTTAATCCAAGTGAAATGGGCATGATAAATCAAAAATCAGTCAGACAGGAAAGGATAATTATATTCTGGCAAATGCCGTTTCAGCAGGTGCTCAAAATACACATATTTGTAAAAACTTGTTTGATGGTGCCTTTCGAAACAATGTATAGCGCAACAGGTGGCCATTGGACATCAATAAACAGGCTAGCTAACTAGCTTACCTAGATAGTTAAAGGCTGGTATGTCTAGTTTGAACTTGGAAGGTCAGCTAGGCTAACTAGCTAACCTAGATAACTTAAGTGTTTTTTTTACGCAGTAGCAAAAGTGCTGGACTTCATAATATTAGCTACATCCTCTCTTATTTTATACCTTTTTAACTGGACTTCAGTCCTAACCTTACTTAGCCAGACTGTGGTTCTTTGACCCCGTCCACTGAGGTTTAACTCAACCAATGAGATTATTTCTGCCTCCAGTGCAGCGCTGCTTCTGAGAAATGTTTGTAGAACTAAAACTCCAATCTGTAACTTTGACCCTGAAGGCTTTAGGTTATTACAGAAAGGGCAGTTTCTGTTTCTGAAAGGCTGAACAGAAATAACACCAGTATTTCCCTCTATTTAATATTTTTTCTTGTTGCTGAATGGTCCTCAAGCAATGTTCTCCCTTAAGAAAGTAATCAATTGGATTCTGGATATAAAGGTTAATTGAAATGTCTGCTCTGTTTGGGGTTACGATGACGACAACATTCTGTGTGCGCGCGCGCGCGCGTGTTCCTTTAATCGCGGACAGCACCATAACGACCAATCAGCGGCCGTTTCAACTCCTCAATTTGTCGATTTGGAGAGAGCGGTAGAGAGAGGACGATAGAGAGAAGTAGAGAGAGAGAGAGAGAGAGCGGTAGAGAGAAGTAGAGTCAGACAGAGAGAGAGGTACAAACAGAGGGAGAGAGCAGCAGGCAGTCTCTGTTGGAAGCAGTCGTAGTTCTAATTGAAGCTCCATCCGCAGCAGACAGCGGTAAGTGGCGTTATGTTGCTTTTGAACTCTGTATTAGCAGATTCACACCATAACGGACATATGTACAGGTATTCATATATATTTTTTCACATTTTTGTTTTTTTTCCGTGCCAGTCTTACTAAGTGGGAAACTGCTTTGACCGGAGACCGGGGTTGACATTTACATTAGAAACGCAGTATTAGATATAAATTTGCACATGTGGTCTGAGGAGAAACGGGCATTATTTAGCCACGTGATGAGAAAATCGAGGACATATTTTGGGTTACAGTTAGTAACTTTATTCCCTTCCTCATGGCGACTTTATTCCTCAGCACCAATGTCTTCCTCGGCTGCTATACGTCGGATACTCTCATAAAAAAAAAAATCTTCAGTATTTTTTATATTTTTGTATTACCGGTTTCCTTATTCTATTCCTATTTTATGGAAGATGGAAGAGCTTCTCTTGACTAACGCTGACAGCAGAGCTTAAAACGGAAAGCTTGTGGAAGTTAATAGAGGTTTTCAACCGTAATTACTTTTTTTTTTAGGATTTATTCACCAGAATTCACCCTACTCATGAAAAACCTGTGTAAATCGGTGAGGTTGCGTACAGACGCTACATTTGGGTTTGTGTTACTGACAGCGGCGCGGATGAAAAAGTGGAAAAGCGCTCAAACACAGCCTCACTATAACCCCCTATTAAAACCGGCTGTGCAGAATAAAATAACCAATGGGTGAAAGGATTAAGCGGACATAGTTTGATTATGCTGGGTTTTTTTTTTGTGTTGTTGGCCAAATGTATTTTATTCAGCAACTGGTGATATTGTGGTAAACTTGTTGTGATGTGACCTAATAGGACAGAATTGTGGAATTTAGTGGGTATTAACATTAAAGGTCTTAAGGCAGTAAAAGAATATGATATATCCGTGAAATCAACTTAGCGGTGCCACACTACAGAGAGAGCGAGAGATAGAGAGACATAGAGGCTAGCAGGGTGGGATGATGCTGATCCATCCTGACTGGTATGCTTGTGGTGTGTTTTCAGCTAGACACCCCCCCTCTCTCTCTCTCTCTCTCTCTCTCTGTCTTTGTAAGCTTTCCAAGCAGATGAAGTTACTGAATTTCTAATGAGAGGGATGCATGTAAAATTAGGACAAATTATTCTAACTTGGCCTCATCTCTTCACACTTTTACCGCAGCATAAACCAGGAAAAATATCAAAATCTAAAGGATTTACTGTCGTGTATGTGTTCTGGCTTATAACATTTACTTTCATATATTTTGAATGAACAACCTTTTTTTATGCATGGCAAAGCAACTTGGCCCTCCCTCCCCGATCAGCGCTCTGTCTCAGTAACACCCGAGTTATGATTCATTTGTGTCTATTGGCTTTGTGGACTTCCTGATTAACTCAGGGACTGGTAATGAGATCCGCCGTGTTCATTAAAACCTCCGTCAGATTGTGTTAGAGAATGTGTGTGGCGAGGGGAGTTCGGATGCATCCACATGAATCAATTATTTTAGATTGTACAGGCCGATTCTTTATGGTAGGGGGCAAATTAGGCCGCTCAGCGTTTGTTTGAACCTGCTTGGAGTGCCACATGGGCGGGGCTTATCGTGCCGGGGGCAGTTAAATGGTGATAAATTGTCTAAAAAGGAGACTAAATTCACTCCTATAAAATACTTAACAAGGAACACAGCAGTTCGGCACTTCTTTTGGTGAATGGACACAACCGGATGCCAGTCCTGTCAGCTAAGGTTCGATAGATATGGGTTTTTGTGGACTAAACTTGCCACTAGCCGATATCTTGTGCCAATATTCAACATCTTTAAATTTGACCCAAAAAAATGACAAATGACAAAAGGACACTAAAACTCTCCATTAAAAGCCATACAGATAAAATAGTTTTAAGTGGCAGGGTGATGCAGGTTTCATTGCAGGTTTTTGACTGATCTGATGGAGGTGGATGACATGACTGACCAATGTGTGATTTTTAATAAAAGGCCAATATTGGCCCCATATGTCTGCAAACCAATATTTTGGCCTAACTCTACTGTCAAGTCATGTACAACATTTTCATGTCTCAGACTCCTACCCACATGGGGAGATATTATTTGTTGATTATGAATTGTAGTACTGTCTCTACTGTACATCGGGAGATAATAGTGGTGAGAGTGAGACCTATGATTACAACAGCACATTACAAGGTGAAATTAAACTTTTCCTCCTCGAACCTCTGGGGATTTCCCAGAATGCACGGAAGCGCTTTTGAAATGTACTTAGTAGCGGCACCCATCATCCCCGTAAGGCCTGAGTCAGTCCTCACATGAGACATTCCTCTCTGACTCAGAAATGAAATCCACGAAGCCTAACTGTCCGCGGAGAGAATACTGATCACTTGCGGCATCTACAACCATATTTTTCAAAGAGCGGGTCGGGAGCCAAAAGCAGGCCGTTGGCCAATAGCCTCATAATCAGTGTGTGGCGACTATTAACACGACTTAAGATTGGTAAATTCGGCACACGTCCAATTCACCAAGGAGCATTTTATTTCACTTTAAGTTTTAGAACTGGTTCTCCTGCAATTCCCACCAAAATAAAAGCATATACCGAGTCTAAAAGTTGAGCTTAAAATGAAATAACTGCTTGGTGGATTTTATATACATATGCCAAATTGACCAGAAGGCCTTAATGATTTGTAACAGGTCTTAAGTCATGTTCCGATGTGCCGATACTCAAAATGGCCAGACTTTTGAGCGGGGAGTGGAATTCCCAATGCTCAAAATGAAAACTAAGGGAATATAAGAGAAATAACACCAAAATGTGGTCTCAAGAAAGAAACAAAATTTTCGGAGTTGTTAGTAGTCTGCAACTGAATTAGCCAAAGGGGAGTTTATTCCTCAGTAACTCTGTTTCTGGCTCTGTCGTCAGCTTGTTAACAACAGGAACCTCTTGTCACAAATATTAATGAGCTTGTTGGGTTTCTTTATGCTGCATTAGTAGATTGTGCTCTGATTACCTGTTCTCCTTCACATTATTTATTTTGCCTCCATAACATAACAACACATACATGAAACAAAATACGACTCAACAACAAGAACCCTAAACACTATATTCAATATATCTTCTTTACATTGACTATTGAAGGATAGTAATGACAATATCTTTAACTATATCATCATTTACAGTATAATATGCATCATTGTAATAAGTGATGTAGTAGGATAACGTCATTATGAGGTAAATTCATAGTATATAGCATAATGAGTAGTATCAAACTAATATGAGTTATACTGTATGAACATAGGGTCTTTAAAGGAAAGGCATTCATTACTAAAGATTTTTGTTTATATTATTATATTCAAGGTTGTAGTTTAACCACCTTTATATCTAGTACCACTGAGAGTAATATCAAATACTAAGAGTTTTTATAAAACGGTACATTTTCATTAACGGAGCAGAGTGTAGCACAGTATAGTGAAATATCTTTCAATTCCAGTCATTTCACTAGCTGCTTTCATCCTCCTCTCCAAGTCAGGGACATGTTTTTTTGTCCAAGAGAAACCTGGTATCAAAACCTGGAATCTATTCAAGTAAATTTAGATTTCAGTCCAGCAGACCTGGTGTGAGCTATTAGCACAGTTCCAGTCACAAGATGTTACACGCTGTGAGTGAAATCCCTGGTTTCAGTCATATTACACAGTCTTAACACCATCTTCGACATGAATTGCTCATGTTGATCACTGCACACTAGGGTTCAACCAAAATGGGCCATTATTTTTAGATTGAAGTTGCCAATAGCTCATATTTTGTTGCTGATATTCAATTAGAATCTAATTTCATTTGACCACTTTCATGCCAAAAAATTCCCCAGAATCTTTTTTCTTGTCAGGATGGAAAAGCCTCTGAGATACTGCCTTTTGAATTAAGAATTTATGAACAAAAAATAGAACAGAACAAGTAAATGAATAAATGTGCAAGAAAAATAATTTTTTTTTTTTTTTTTCATTTTTATGTAGCTGTGGTCACGGAGGAACCTCCATCATCATCAAGACTGGCCGATATCCGATATTTTATCAAAGGCCGATATCTGCAAACTGATATATCAGTGTAATTCTACTTCTCAGCGTCCCTTACAGTCGCTATATAGCCTCTGTTTCCATCCATGTGAATGTTACAACCACTCAGTAGCAACATGATGTCATCTCACAGAGCAGCCACTCTCTCAAAATCAGTTTGAGAAGCAGCACTGAACCTGCTCTGTGTGCTAATTTCCTTTGAATTCTGACAACTAATGTGACAATGAGCCATTGTGCTGTGTGTGTGTGTCTGTGTGTGTGTGTGTGACTGGAAGGTGATAACACTGATTTGGTCCTGGTGCAGTGTCAACTACATTAAGCGACATAAACGTGTGATTGGGAGGTGTATGAGTGAGAGAGAGAGTGAGTGTGCGTATTTGCGTGCTTTCTAACCTTTATTTATCCAAGGAAATGTGGCTGAGCTTCCTGTTTCACATTTACACTGGGAGGTGCCCAGTGGAACCACGGTATTCTACTGGCTCCCAGTACAACCAGTCCGCCATTTTTGGTCGCTGAGCATCTCCACTGGAGCAACTGGGGGTTCAATGCCTTGGTCAAGGGCACCTTGACAGTAGTTGTCACATTTTCCACAGCTGATTTGGGGATTCAAACCGGCAACCTTCCAGCTACAAGCCTGCTTCTCTAACCTCTGAGGCACCGTCACGCCAAGTGTGTATATTTAAGTGGAGAGGAAAGATTGAAGGGATATTTTTTACATAATATGTTCATGTTTGTGTGTATGCGAGAGATTCAGTATGCCACACTATTTCCGACAACTTTTAGTCATCACCTCCCATCCATAAGTCATGGCAACAGTAGACATCAAATTGCTGTGCATGTGAAAAGCAGAGGCTTTTAAGGTAATGCAGAAAGCATTCCCATCAAATGAACAGGTTGCCTCTGACAGGCATTCAGTTGCATCTGTCTGGAACAGAGCTGGTAAATGTTGTTCTTTGAAGACAACTTCAGCCTCCCTCTGTCGGCTTGACAGCTCCTCCAATTACAGCTCTCCGGAACCAGTGTGGTGTTGGCAAATACAGTTGAACAGATCCCTGTTCATCAAAGACAGGTCGGAAGAATGTGAAAAAATGTGCCAACATGCATGTTGAAATGCTCCAGACTGATGTACTGTGACATATAGAAGGTTTTTTTCCTCCAGCTCAAACACAAAGAGCATAAGGAGCGTTGTGGTTAGCTAGCTAACTAACGTTAACATGACTCGCTGGGAAACTGTAAGGGGCTAAGTCCAAAAGGTCAAATTTTAAAACTTTGCAAGGCCATAACTCCTATAGCATTAGTCCAATTGACATGAAACGTAATACACATGTATCTATCCTTGCTCTACAAATTTGCCTCAAGGACCACCCAAGTCCACCATATTGGATTTTTTTTGCTAATTTGCGTGTTTTGAAAATAGTTTTTTTTCTTTTGAAGGCTTTTGAATTTTTCACCTTACACCAAATTTTGTGCCCATGCAAGGGGAACCTAGATACGTTAGCTAACTCCCATGGATGTCGGTCCTATTTGGAAATTTGGAATATGAATAATATGCAAGCTAGTCTTGTTGTTCATTTTTCCCTTATTAGCCTTTAGTTCACTTGATGTAATTAGTTTTAGTATCAAAAACTCCAAACGTAATAGCGAAATGTGACTTGTATGGTTGTAAATTCTCCCAACATTAGTCATTATGGGCTTGAACCCCAACATCTGTATTTATGTTTATGTCTTTATAGGTCATTATCAGTAACCTCATAATGTAGAGATGTGTGATTAAAGTTAAAAACCCAGAGAAATTGTACCTCCTGGGAATAGATGGGAAAAGTGAATGATTTTCCTATCGATGCTTAGGCTTTTTATTTATTTTTGCCCCTGGCCTAATGGGAGCAAAGAAAGAAGGGAAGACATTAAAAGTGAACTGGATTCAAACTCACAATCTCACGAGTACAGATCCGAAAACAATTTCTCGATGTTAGAGACAATGGTTGGCAAAACAAAAAAGAAAGATTGGAGGTATGAGGTCCTCAGAGGATGCCAATGATTATTCCCTAACTCTTAGTGAAGCACGAGAAGACATGCCTGATGTTAAAATGAACAAAATTCAAGAGTCAGTAGCCTCTTGACCCCCGGTAATTTACTTGTTTCACTGGCTGTAAAATGCACAAACAAACACACACACAAAGCTATTTTTCCACATACAGCTGTGCTATTTGTTTAGTGTGAAGTGGTCCTCATCATCAGGCTTTGTCTGCTTTAATTGGAGGTGAAAGGAGAAACACAAGCAGCCAAGATGAGGCCTTGATCTTGGCTAAAACTAGTTTGAAACAGAATTTTTAATGGGCTACCTCACATTCAAAAACTCCTCGCTGTTGTGAATGTTTTTTTCCAACAGCTGTCTTCAGGGGGTTTGGAGCATAATTAGATGGTATCAGAGAACAAAAGGAGGGGTTAAATTGTTACATTTTCTGTTTTTTTTTTTTTTTTTGATGGTGGTCCACTTTCACTGCAGATGCTCTCATATCGAAAATTCTGCTGTGGCTTTTAGTCCACATCCACTCTCTAGGCTGTGAACAGCTCATCTTCTGTTAAACTTGGCTGTCTTGCTACTTGACTGCTCCTTTAAAGTTGTTATTTTTCTCAACATTGTGCAGGGCCTGGTTTCTTGAACCTCAAGCCTGGGCTCCAAGTGGCCACAGATCTCTTTGTCATTGTGTAAATGACAAGAGCAGCGATAGATTTTCATTCTCTGGCTTCTCAACACAAGAGACAGCATTTCTCATATGAATCAACAGGGAGGAAAAAAGGTTGAAGGATGTTAATGGTTGTGGGTCCCAAGACCAGTAACTTCTATCACTTCATGTCCAGTATCTGCAGATGTTGCTCCATTCTCTGTTGTAATCTATTTTAAACTGCGCTTTGGTCCAATGTCTGCTGGGACCCATATGACAAGAAGAGCAATTTGTTTTCATGATCCTGGGTCTATATCTGGATGTAGTGGCGGGGAGCCTGCCTAGACTAATATTACCAAACTTTTTATTTGTGAAATAGTTCGTCCAACTTTGCAAGCTGATCTTGATGTGAATTTAGTGGACATTTTATTCAATAATATCACACTGATGTAAGTCATTTGAACAAACAGAACAAGAAATTAATATTGGTTGGTGAACATCGCTAGGGCTCCTTTAAATTTGTTAACTTTGGTTCCCATTGGAATGAAAAGGTTTGTTGGTTTTCCAGGATGTTAGCAGCATGTGTCAGCGGTTGGTGGAGATAAAGGTTAGTTTGTGAGCAGAGATAGAGGCTGAACCCCACAAGGCAACACATAAAAGAGAAACCCTAACTAGTCAGCACATTAAAGGCTGGCTTTACCTTGCAAGTCTGAGCTGACATAATAATGAGTGGCCTGGAACCCGGAGGTATCCGGAGTTGAAAATTTGATCGCAGCCTTTGGAACAAGTTGCCAGACTCAAACTGCCTCCGAACTGCACTCATAACTTGCGAGATAATATATAATAAGATTAGATGAAACTTTATTAGTCCCAGTGGGGAAAAGTGTACGTCCATATTAGAAAGGCAGTGGGAGAGTTTAAGTAGTTGGTTATACCGGATACAGGATGTTCGACTGAACTGGAGGCTCTCTAGAGTGTCTGGTCTCTTTCTTGTTTTTTTACCTTCTCTTCATCATTCTCTTTGGTTTAAACACAGACACACACATAAACACACAGTAGTTACATGGCGATACGTTTGCTCATTTGCATAGTAATAGGTTGCCACATTCCGAAGGCTAGTGACAAAAGCATTGTTCTGGTGTGTGTGTGTGTGTGTGTGTGTGTGTTCCTGCTGGGTCTCTATTCTCCGGCAGCCGTAAAACTTAAGTTCTCACACTAAAACTTCCTTCAGAATGGAGGAGCTGTAAACAGAGGTCTACTAAAGACCCTTATAAACAGAATGAGAGACACAATAAGGAACCACAATCTTAGCGGTGTTTACACTGGGACAGAACATATGACTTTCAACCCTTTCAGTTAAACAGATAAGAATCCATACTCCATGTGGTTTCTTAAAACAATACCAGATCTTTTGTGCCTGTGCAAATGGGCCTACAAGGCATATGTAACAAAACCAAACTAAACCTAACAATATATATAACATGAAACTTTTAAATTGTAACTTAAATGATCCCTGTGGGGAAATTGAGCTGTTGCAGCAAACAGTAATAGGATATGAACATGAAAAATGATCAGGTGAATCCAGGTGAAACAAATATTCCTTCATTTATTTCACCGATCAAATCAATTTCACTCATGAGGGATGACAGAGATGAAGGGGAGGAGCTTAGAAAAGGAGGTTTTAACGTTCGGGCT
>OOFE01022730.1:0-12856 GCA_900323365.1 Monocentris japonica | reverse complement strand
ATCTCCTAAAATAGGTTAAGATAACATTAGGTTTCTCTTAAAACCCCCTTCGGAGCAATTAAGAGACAACAGAGATAGAGGATTCTTGAGATGTTGAGATAAATGTGAAGATGCTAACATGTGATATATATAATGGTAATAAGATCCTACTATATGGCTGTTGGCCCCATGGCTTCAAGAGGAAAATGCAACAGTATTGATCTTTCTCTGATCTCATGGTTTCATATTCAGGAGAGTTAAATGACTCTTATTTCAGATCATTTGGACATCTGTTGTTGTGATCAGAGTGAGATCAACATGAGCTGTTATGTGGTTGTTTCTCCAGAGTTGAATTTGAGAAATAGGAGAAAATGCCTGTCTCAACTCAGTCTTAAAAAAGAGTTCATTTGTGAAACAAAAGGTAGAAATATGAGAGCTCTTAGTGAATTTTCTTGGATTTTTTTAGATAATCTGTTCAACAATATATTTCTTCGTTCAGCAAGTAATCTTTCTGATCATATAGTAATTTGAATCAAAACATATTCGCACCTACGAATGCTAAATTAAATATATTCCCATTTATGTCAAATGTCCAACTTCAATTCATAAATATTCATAAATACACTATATATATATATCTGTTGAAATATGTTCATTTATTGTAGGAGAGTAACCATATGTTGGTAATGTTGGGCCACGCTGGGTCAAAATTCCAGGGCGGTTTATATGTTAATGCACAGGATTTTATTGTATTATATAGTGGCATCATGGCTGCCCCTTGTGAATCTCTTATGTCAGTGAGTCTTCACAAATCCATATCAGTTGAACCCTAATGTATATTTGACATATGAATGAGTATTTACCTGTGTGTCGTCGTCACAGTTGTCTCGCTGTGGATTCCACTGCCTTAATTCCACCTTCTCCTCTCCTGACTCCTCCTCTTTCTCCTGTTGCTCCTCCTCCTTGACCTATGGAACATCATTGAAGGGTAAAATTGTTATCAATCCTTGTCAACCTTTGATAAAACTGGTCACCATGAATCAATTGCTCATTGACTATATATATAATAATTATAAACTACTAGTTTTAAGACAATCACTAAGCATACTTCTTAATTTCTTCTATAAGCTTAGGGAGCCTGAATTTATCCAAAAAACATTTCTAGTTTTTTCCCCCTTTCTCATAGTAGTGATACCTGGTTCTAGTTGCCTCTGGCCATTGGATTGATATATTCAAGTTGCTTTATTTTAATTCTAAAGTCTTTGCATTCAAGGGCATGAATATCTTCCTCCAATTTCTTAAGTATTCTCCATTGTTCTTCTTCTCGTGAAGCATAAAATTAAATAATTTAACCAAGAAGATATGCCAGTGAATACGAACACAGCGCTAACAACAGATACCTGCATGGGTGTCCCATGACAACCCGTTTTGAGAACGGTTGCTATGGTAATGTAGAGAAGGAACAGTATGCCTGGGTTGGCATAAACCGGCCAATCATATTCGGAGTTAAGGTTGAGGTCATAGGGGGAGGAGCAGTTCCCTGGTTTGATGATGTCCTTCAGACCAAAGAGCCTAGAGAAAGAGGTAAAAAGAAAGAGAGAGAGAGGGGGAGAGAGAGGGACACATAACACAAGAGAAGAGAAAAGAGAAAAGAAGAGAGAAAAGACAAGAGAAAAGACCTCACGTCAAAATATAATTATTTTATAACTAGTTCATCATTCGTTAATAATTAATTCAAAGTTATATTTACTTTATTTTTTTATGAATGCTAGTATAATCCATCAGCAAGCATTATGTGTTCTTGTAAGCATGGTCAAAAGGCATTATGAGTGCATTATAATTCCTTATGAGCAAGGGTACAAAATTCAGGAGGACGAATTGAAAGTCCCAATTTTGTCCCCCCCACTTTTTAAAACTATGATTTTGCTCCCCCACCCTATTAATATTCCATCATGTCATTCCAGTATGCTGTAATTATTGTTTTAATCAGCACCCTTGCTTATGAGTGCCGTTATAATGCACTATAAATTAATATAGTTAGCATATCACAATATATTATATATAATACTCATCAAATATTTTATATGTCTTTCAAATACTTCCATCTACAAATAACATTATAAAAAAATAACATTTTACTTTCTGAATTTGAGTTCAAGCTACATTAGTTCAGATTTTCACGTAAAAAATCCAGCTGTTTTATCAATCTAATTCACAAAGTGGGGTTGCAACAGAGACAAGATCATCCCATCCCCAATGGTGAACAGCATGACAAAATTAAAAATTACAGTCAAACAAAAAGGAATCACTAAAAGCAAGCTTAAAACCTTTTCTGCCATATTTTAATATTGCCATATTAAAATGTTGCTGTTTCCATTCAGCTTTTCTAATTTGATACATCATAAATTGCATAGAAATACTTGGATGGAAACCCGGCTAATAACTCTTGTACAGCTTAAACATCACCAAGTCTGCAAAAGCCTGTGGTACACACTGTAACAATATAGTGACAGGTTTGACAGAGCAAATTAACAGCACTATACTGCATGAGAGATACGTCTAAAAATGGATTTCATGTTGGAAACAGATACTTTATTGCCACTGTGAAGTCACTGGAGACGAGTTTTAGGTTGAAGGACTGCAGCAACTGATATAATAAATGTCAGATATTGTCATGCACTTTATCCATTCCCTTTCGCATTCATCAATGCAACCAACCAACCAAACAACCAACCAATCAATCAATCAATCAATCAATCAATCAATCAATCAATCAAATAACTTGACAAAATGTGATCAAATGTTTATGTAAATGTGTTGAAAATGTAATAATTGTAATAATTAAGTTCATAATTTAAAAATTCCATTTAATGTTATTATGTATTAAATATGAGGGAAAAAATATTACAGTATCAGTATTCAGTTTTGACATTTTTGACTCCAAAAAGGAAATTTTGACAGGTTAGCAAGCATTATCTTGGCAGTTACTGCGTTAAAAAATATAAATATATATGTTTTTGTTACACGTACTCCTGCAAAACACACACATTATTATTATATTTGTGAGGACGTTCATTGACTACATTTGTTCCTTAACCCCTGACCCTAACCTTAACGGTGATACTGATACTGAGAACTGGCAAGGAAACTGGTGATGATGGATGAGATGGAGCGAGGGAGAGAGACAGCTCACATCACAGTGGAATGCTGTAATACCGCTCCTCGCCCGTGTGTGAGGTGACTCGGGCATCAGCTACTATAGTAAGCCAGTCGCCGCACCTCGCCAATAATTCCACACATACCTCTCCCCACATCTCACTCCATTCCTCTCCTCTAACTCACACATTTACTCTCTCTCTTCCTCTGTTTATTTCTCCGTCCCTGTTATAACAAGCCCCATTCTCTCAGACCCATTGCAACATAGATTCCATGCATCACCAGAACAGAATGTAATTATTAATAAGAGTATTGGATATATCTGCGATTGTCATGATGTTGATGACAATGATGATGGTGACAAGGATTTGCCTTATGCTGCAATAAAGTTGAAATAAAGTTTGAACTCTATAGTGTCAGTCATGGGGGTCGCATGTGCAGACAGCTTGTAATAGAGACATATTCCCCTTAAACACAGATCCCATCTCAGTATACTATCAATGGCAGAATCGAGGGGAATAGTCAGGAACCTTATGAACTTTCTGTGAACAAAGTTGTGCAAAAAAACTATTGTTGGGAGATGAAATAAATAAAATAAATGAAGGGAACAAAGTGGGGAAGATAAAGGTGGGTAATGAAAACCAAAATGACAAAAACCAAAATGATGAGCTGCTTCCAGATTCTGATACTGTGATCCACTATTTTGTATATATTTCGATGTTGGTATTGGGATGTTGAGCGTAACATTGCAGCCAACGATAGCACAGATGAGTGACTCAATTCAAAGCCATGCAGGGATAAAGGCAATGGCATTTAGGTATTGCCAGTGCAGAATAGTGTGCTATTGTTAACTGCCCAATAATACAACAGGAAATCAGGCCATGCCATTCCACTAAAGGTTTAGTTTTTTAGCCAGTATTTCTCACTACACCTTTTTGATGATCACATTCCATGACTTTTCCATGACTAAGCACAATTTCCATGACCAATATTTGTTAGAGTCTATATTGTCAATGTCCCATTTTTTACGTTGAATATGTGATATTTCTGACATTTCTGACATTTCTGATTTGGGTATTTATTCCTCAAAGGGAAGTGAATCAACAAGCAGCCAATCTGAAACATTCTACATTTCACTGGTTGGAAAAAAGATTATCAACAAATTTCCATGACATTTCCAAAACTATATGCATGTTCCATTTTCCAGTTTTCTAGGCCTGGAAAAAACAATTTTTGAATCCCATGACTTCCAGGTCTTCCATGACTATAGGAACCCTGTATTCTGTTTGCAGAAAAAGGATTTATGAATGAAAATAGGAACAGACAGACAAGAATATAAGAAATCGGGGAGTATAGTCATTTTAACACAAGGTGATGGTCTTGCCAAGGTCAGGAATCGCCAGGAAAAAGGTGGTTTGCAGACATCCAAATGGAGTCAGCAGCTTACAGATCCACCCCACCGCTCTATCCCCTACACAATTGTTCAGGTTGTGTAAAAGCAAGGAAGAGTGTACAAACCTGAGATGTTTTTTACTAATTCCCTATACTAAAATTATAGAGAATACCGATATAATATGATGCACAGAAACTGAGAGGGAGTGAGACAGAGATTGAAGAAGACATAGATAGAGAAGTTAGATAAACAGGGCTCAAGATGGTGCATGGCGGATTGGCAGGGTTTTGCAACCGAAAAGGTTTTCATTGGGCGCACACTGATCTTTTTCCTCGCCTGTGCCCGTTTGGTATTTTGGTGACTCGCTGTAAACCTTACTGCACCTAAGTGAGAGGAGCAGTAGGTGGTGTATCAGTAACAACCAAGGAGCGAAGTGCAATTTTAGTGACAAGGTTTATGGGGATTTGTGCTTGTGTTGCAAGGCCCAGGTTTGTTATATGCTATTTTGTGCACATTGAGAGATCCTATTCAAAAGTTTACCAACCCATTTTGTGGATGATATGTTAGCCAATTTGACTTTGATATAAATTCCTCAAGATACATCTTTTCATTTTAACTATACACACATGTGGCTATGGTGTGAATGATTCTCATCCAAGATAGAACTCTCAGTATGCACCAACAGAACATCATTCAAGAGAATTTCAATATATCTATAATAAGTTTTTTCTTCATAAAAGGCTTACTGATTGGCTAACTAGGCACACTGCTTTTAAAGGGAAGAAAAAGAGGTGATTTGATTCGTCATATAGGCCCATCACACCTACTGATAATGTATTCCTTCTAATCCAACCCCATTTCCCAACTGCACGACAGTTGCAACGTGCACTTCTGGCCACGAGATTAGTTAAAATGAGTTGCCCTGCCTTATGCCGGCTGTGTGCGCTGTGTGTATGTCAGGGTTTCCACCATGGCCCTGATTTAAAATTCAATGACTTTTCCTTGACTTTCCATAACTATGTCGGAGCACTTCCATGACCTAAAAATGTTTTTCCTTCATGGGATGTTATTGTCTTTTTCTTAAGGGCTAGACTGTCCAGTTGGGCTGAAAACCCCCATATATGAATGAATGTGTGAAACAAGTTGGAAAATACATTCTACTATATTGACACATTTGAAAAATTCACTGATATTCCCTCACTTCTCCAGAGAATTTATGCCTGAAATATACAGTACCTCTCAAAATTCCATGACATTCCAGAAATTCCATGATCAGTGTGAACCCTGGTGCACCCATGCATGTGTGGTCATGTGTAAGTAGTAGTAATACGGTCTTACCTAGCCCACAGACTGTGTGGTGGGAACAGGGCCTGGGCCAGAAGACTCTGGTACAGATACAGACAAACCATGTGACCAGCAGTGAAGAAGCCCACCATCACACACAACGCATTGAAACCAAGGTGACTGATGGGAAGGTGGCATGCCCACCACGTGCACACGGCGATGAAAAGCAGGAAGTAAATGGCTGAGAAGGCCGAGGGCAGTGTGATGCCTGGGAGAGCAGAAAGACAGAGGTCACACACACAGGTCGCACTCACATACAAAGGAAATCAACAATAGGGGTTAAAGGTTATGTGAGGGCAGATGTCAAAACCATACTTTTTGTTTTCCTGAATTTTCTACTTTTTCAGCTTCATACAGCTCAGGATGGTATATTCAATGAGATCATAATGCTAGAGCCCCTAGTGAATGAGATGGTACATGGCAACAGCACTAGAACTAGCATTGAAAACCATATGGGCATACGGTTTCATTCTTGGATACTGGAGCCATGGAGTGGAACAAATTAGCCCAGGCAAAATGCACCTGAATTGTTCAGATTTGTCTCAAAATTGGTATACATGTACATTTCAATGCCCTGAACATTTTCAGAAATGGAGCCACCATAAAAATGGTATTGATCGGCTGTGGCGGCCATTTGTTACCAGCTAATGGGTTTCCTCCCAATTTGCTGAAATGGCCACTGAACTGAAAAAAAGTGTACTTCAAGTTCTTGCTGTCAAGGGGTATTTCTTGGACTTTTGCGTTTGATTGTCATATATTAAAAAAAATGGCAATATAAACTATAATTTCATTCCATTTGTATTTACTCCACAATATGTTTACAAAATGACATTTACAGTGTCCTTGAAAGGGCCATTACATTACGATCTGAATACTTTAAGATGTTCTCGTTAGCACCATTGTATTTCTTACATAGACGTAGACACATCTTTTTTAATCCTATCATGATCAGTTCAGCAGAAAACCCATTTGCCGGCAATGGAGGAAGGAAAAATAGCTGCCACAGGTGATCCGTAACATTGTTGCAATAGCTCAAATTTTGAAAATGTTCAGGGCTTCAAACTGTATATGTAAACCATTGGTGCTTTTCTGCAAATCAGATAAATTTGGCTCATTTGTGGCCTATTTGCTTGGACTACGATCTTTAAGGGTAAAATTGCAGCCCTGAAGAGATCGTTATATAGACTGCTAGACTCTCGTCCCTGGAAACGGGACCGAGATTCTTGGTCGTGTGTCTAATCCAAACCAACTACAGGAAACAACCCCAAAACACAACGTTTTATGGGAATAAAGAGACGGATGTTGACATCTGATAGCCAGCAGTACCTCATGCTTGGAAAGCCTAGCATGACAAAACGAACTGAGGGCAAGCCACAGTCTGGACTGATGCTCATGATCAGATATTTCCTCAAGTGTTCTTAAGCGGTATGAAGAACAAACCAATTACATAAAGGCAACAGAGTACTATTTCCACGAAGGGTTGGACCAAAGAAAACTACCTGTAGGTGTGATTTCACACTCAATCAAAGGGTATCAAAGGTTCATGTAAACAGCTTAACCTGAATAATACCTGAACCAACATATGGCCAGTATCCAGGTTACTCTGGCATGGAAACATAGCCAATGAAGAATGCCCTCTTGGGTATTATAACGTTTTTTTAAAAAAGCATAAGTGCTACCAGCCAGAGCCAGCAGGCTGATGGCCAGGATTCTCCCTAGGTCCCGCAGAACTTTCCGGACTGTGGCTTTCAGACGCTCCGCCAGCTGCTTAGCTCTGGTTGCTGTGGAGACCTCCTCAGCAGGGTCGCTGGGTGACGACCTCTCTTCTTCCTCGTCATCCGCTGACTCCTCTTCTTCATCTTCCTCCTCGTCATCCTCTTTTCCGTCTGTTGGCTCATCTTCTAGCTGAGGGGAGAGAGTGTGTGTGTGAGAGTACTTAGTATGTTGACCTTCTCTCAACATGTTTCTCACTTGCTATAGATTTATACAAATACATTTTTCTCTTTTTCTCACATGATTAATGATATCTCCGATTACAAAAGATTGGATATTGTACAAAAAGCAACATGAAAAGTAATATAGGCAACCATTGAAATGACAACTTCTACCATCAGCAGCTGGAACATGCATGGTTCTCCTCAACCTTCATAGTGAGTAAAAGGTAGTATCAAGAACATTGATCATAATCCTTCTCGAAACCTTGTGTATCAAAGATATGTCAAAAAATTGCCCTGTGAAATACAATGAACTAACTGTACCATCTATGAAACATCTGCATAAAAGAATGGTGGAGAATCGGGATATGGCGCAAAACAGAATTGTCAAAATATATCATTTCAGCCAAGGGTTAGGGAAACCCCACATCTGGTTACAGATATAAAAGGAAGTTATGAGTGAATAGTTATATATATGAAGAGGGTTTTGAGGATCTCCAGAGGGAAATATTACACTTTCAGTCTTTAGCTTATGTGTTTTTTGAGGTGATTTCAATGCCAGGGCCATATTTCACCTGTTTTGTGCGAACAAATAAAACATTCTTTGAGGATACTAGACCAGACGATGCAAGCACACACACAGCTACATGCTGTATGTGGGTTAAGAACTAACCTCCAACATACTGCAGCCACATATAAACCTAGTTTATGATGGTATGTAGCAGGCCAGTGGTGAAATGGAATATGGGATATGAAGATGCCTGATAACATATACAAACATATGAGCCAGTAACTGGGTCAGTCATGACATGCCAATAGCAGGTGGTCTTCTAATTAATGAGGCTGAAATATCACACTGACAGAATGGCCTTCTGGAGGGTGGGGGCTAGATACTGTGGATCGGACTGTGTCAAGTGATATCTCATAAACCAACATTTAAACATTTAAAAAAATACACTGAATGGCCTGATGGAGGCGCTATAATTAAAGGTCTTTTTTTATCTCAAAGGTGATATCTCAGAAACCACTGGTCTGATGTTGATGGAACTTGGAGGAATAATGCCTTTTGGCACTGTGTTCCAGCATTTAAAACATTACACTGATTGGCCTGATGGAGGCACTATAGTTAAAGGACAAAATTTCAAACTTTGAAAGGCTATCAACTGCTACACCACTGATCTGAGTTTGATAAAAATTTTGAGGAATGAAGCATCTTGTCGCTGAATGGCTAGGTTAAAAAAAACACTTACTGTGCACACACAAAGAGTAATGTGTGCAAATTTATCTAGAACTTTCAAACCATTGTCCCCACAGTCAGCAATGATAATGCACTCGCTAATGCAAAGGCCTAGGTCTCGGTCAGAGGAGGCAAGATAGAGCCAGGAAACACAATGTTAGGAAAAGACAATATATAGACAATATGTTAATCTTTTTTCACAAGAAGGAGGAAGGTAGGATATGTGCTAGGTTTGGTTAAACGAGCAATTGATTATCCAAATATGGAAAATGGGCCAGCTGTGGGCTGGCAAGCTGGCGACCACTGGCACTTGATGCTAGCTTGGACTGACACTTGACTTGGCTGTTAAATGGTTGGATGCCTACAAGGTACAGCTAAACTCTATTGTTTCCATGGCTTTTCAAACAATTGCTAAAGTCAATATAATACTTGATCATTGTAAATAAAATGTCTTGTCAGGTTCATCCTCTCTCTCCCTCCCTCTTTTACTAACGCATAGTAGACTTCCTCAGCCAATCAGAATGGATTAGGTTTTTCCATGGCATAATGGTCTTTGTTACTACAGCTATGATGTAGCATGGAAAAATATCAGCTTTCTAAAGAAGATGAGATTTGAAATAATTATCTTCTTAAAATAAGTTACGCTCAAAGTTAAGTTTCCATATCTAAGAAACAAACAAAAGCAGCTTACTATTAGTGAAATATATAGAGGCACAACATTTGATTAAATAGAACTCATTAGATTTGGAATGGATTTAGTCAGTCTTCTTTTACAGAAAAGAGACAAATCAGGAGTGATGAGGACATACTTTATATCATATATAGCCCCTTAAAGTTTTATATATTCACTGATAACTGTGACTCTGTTTATCTTTTGCACGCCCTGAATTGAACAAGAGAGAGGAGAAGAGGACAAGGACAAAGAAAGATGAGGTAAGGAGAGAAATAAAAGGAGGCAAGTGAAGAATTCAGAAGGGGTGGAAAGAGGAGCAACAGACAGCAACAGAAAAGACAAACAGCACAACATATCACTGTAGGCCTGGCCTGTAGAGACTGCTGTTCAAAGTGTTTACTATGCTGCTACATTTAGACCTATGTATGTTCACATCATAATGCACCAGATTGATGCATTTTGCCGCTTGTTGACTGACACTGTTCATAATGTCATGCAACCATCCCTGTATGAACACACATGTGCAGGTTTGCATTCCAACCTCCATGGACCAAGGCTCCCCCTCATTACAAATCCTAATTTAACCCCTGATTACATGTAAGCGCCTAGTCTAAATCTGACAACCACAGAGGACGCATTTAAGTGAGGCAAACCTCCAAGTGTTTGAACCATGAAATACTTTTGCTATTCAACTGTAAGAGATCATGCAAAATACAGCTATTTAACTGTGCATCATAACATTTGCAGCTTGATTATGCAAAGAAAGACTGCCAGCGGAAAAATAACAGCTTTCTTTGCCAAGAGGGCAAGGAATGAGGACAATGAGGAAGAGAGGTGATGTTGTCCTGGATGCACTCAGCAGCCGTGAAGAGTCTTCTATCCACAAGCAAGCAGTGGCAAAGGAAAATAACCTTAGAGTTACTAAAAATTAGTGTTCGTTAGATCAGTGTTAGTGACCTACTTCTCTTAACATTTTGCTTCTTTTTACACTCAGGAGAGAGTTTGCGGAGGAGAGGTGGCAGCATAGTGGGGGGTGGTATATTGTGCCTTCTTGAGGTGTCGTGGGCCTAACTCAATGAAACATTGTTGAGGGAAGGTGCCCACCTGGTAACCCCAGTGACATGCCATGTAGTGCTATTGGCTAAGAGTAGGTAGCTAGCAAACAGTGCCACCTGACGAATGACGCTGTAGATTTATGACGGTTGGACCTGATGTCTGCTATGGTTCATTTGGTGGTCTTTGTATCATTCGTATAATAGCTGAATTGGGCTTCTATGAGTATTCGTCCTGGAGTATGGCACGAGGGATAGTAACATCTTATCCTGCGTATTGATGAATGGGGCCAATTGGCAAAAGCTACAAGGGTCCAAGTTTGACGCGATGACACATGGTGGATCACACAGGTACCACAAAAGGCCTTTTCTGAGCCAGGAAAGAGCATGCTTACTCCTCTTTATTTGCGTCAATTACAGGTCTAGTGGAGACAGTGTATGATCGACCTGAGTATGACCCCCTGACACACCAACAGTTGCAAGAAAAATTCATCATGTGCCTCAACAAAACAAAGGTTCCAAAGAAACCAATCTGCAAAACAGTTCCCCGCAGGATCTCCAATGTGTGCACCAATCAAAAGAGCTGCGACCAAAAGGACCTAAATGACCGTATTGTCTGGTCACAGCCCTGCACACCTCAGGGGTCTGGATGGGGTCTCACCTGACTGGAGGGTGAGAACAAAGAACAAAGGAATATGTCTCCTTCGAGTTGAGTTCAAGGTAGATTCAAGAAGGACAAAAGGCCCCGTCCGAGAATCTGCTAATGTACAACTGCCTACACGAGTTGAACCATATTGCGTTAGGATAAAAACTCATCCCACCACTACCAACTCTCAACACTGAACTGAGCCGGTCGGTTAGCTGCTTCTGCTAAGCTAACCAGACCCTGACACCAGCTTATGGTAAAGAAGAAGTTACAGGCAATATCCACTGTTACATGACCCATGCCATTGTTTTCATGACCAAAACCTCTTATTCCACTTTTAACTACCTCTGCGTAAACTTACCAATAGGCTTACATTGACATTTATTCTCGAGTCTATCGATACCTCAGTTAATACTGAAAGGCCAAACAAGTTGCTCTTCCTCATTCCTCCTCCTTTACATCAATTTTATGTTTTTAAAAGAAGAAATGGTTTATGAGATCAACTTTATTTGGCACTCACATGTAGTGAACTTGTTTCTTTGCACACCCCTGACCAGACACACAACAGCTGGAATGCACCCTCCTGGTGGTGCTGGGGATTGAGCCAGTGACCCTCTGGTGATGGGTTGGTCTCTCTAACCGCTAGGCCAACCTGCCACCCCCAAATTATCAGTGTCGTCTCTGTGTTGGCCACTTGGGTAGAACTGGCGCCCTGCAAAACAATTTTAATATAGATTGTTCCCAAACACTCCTAACTTATGGCCTGCACACCATTCCTTGTGCAGTGGTGGCCCTATTAATACGGTATAGTTAATTCGACCTATGATTCTAGTTGAGTAAAGCGCACAAGCTATCAACCATGATCATATTTACAATAATAATTACAATCTGAGGCAATATCTATACCATACTCTAAAGAGTGCCAAAGACCTGTCAAAATAGTTGCATTTTCTACTGATTGCTGATAGAGATCGATAAAAAAAAATAATTCTTTAAATAATGCTAAATTTCAAGACTCTTATCATATCAATGCCAATAACTCCCGTATAAGTTAATCTGGAAAATCGCTTCTACTCAGGTTTCGTGGCCTCCTCCCTCCTCCTCCTCTGACCTAAATCTCTGTTTATTTGGGTGGTTGCCCTGGCAACACAAATAGGAAGCAGCCCTGTCAAGAAAGAGAGAGAAAGAGAGAGAGAGAAAGAGAAAGAGATTTGTTCCTATAGCGAGTGAGAATGTGAAAGAGTGAGAAGGCGAGAGAGAGAGAGAGCAAGCCTGAGAGTGTGTGTGTGTGTGTCAGCTCAGCTGGTAGAGAACAATAGCTCAGTGTGCGTCAGCAGCAAACAGCAATGAGCTCACTGTCTGTCTGACCCCCCCCCACACACACACACACACACACACACACACTCTCAGGCTTGCTCTCTCTCTCTCTCGCCTTCTCACTC
>OOFE01022715.1:15067-25112 GCA_900323365.1 Monocentris japonica | reverse complement strand
GGCCTGGGGTTCTCCGGACCCAGCCTTGAGGAGGGGACTGCCTGCTCCCAGGTGACTGAGCTGGGCTAGGCCAACCAGGTGAGGAGGGGGTCTCTGGCTCAGCACACAGAAGTCTGCCAGACTGTCTCTCTCTACTGGAGAAGAGGGAGAGGAGAGGGTCAGTGTGGTCATACAAAAGTGGTGTTGTCACAGCAGAGGATATGAAAGATAGATGAATGTATTCCTCACTTTTGATGTCAGTGGCATCTCGTCCAGACCACATTTTCTCCAGGTAGTCTACTGCTCAACAACACAAATAGAGAAGGTCAGTCAGAAGGGAAGGTCCTCCATTGCTGTATTCATGCTGATGTACATATGTGACAAAAGGAAATGTATATGAAAAGTTTTATTCCGAAATAAGAAGGTTGGAAGAGTGACAATATATTAATTGCTTAGTAGGCGCACAAAGATATCAACAAAGACAGTGATAGGCTTCCATACTATGTGTAGAATAAGAAATATGTATCAAGCTCAGTGCTCTTCCTCAGGCTGCATCAAATTGAATCTAAACAAAAATAAAATATCCAACATTTAAAAATGTTGACATCTTCTCTTACAAAATAATTTTTTATAGGTTAGAATCATTTCTATCTTAAAATAATAAATGACTAGGTTCAGGTCGCACAATTCTTCAAAAATGGATATATAGTATATATAGATATATAGATATATAGTATTTTGGAATGAAACCCTTCATATGCACATCAACTTGTACATTCTTAGCATCATTCATTCATAAATACTCTCCCAGCTTATCCAGCTGAGGAGGGAGTCGGGGCTCTAGGACAAACGGCCCAACGGTCTACACCTATCCTGAGCTCCTGGCTATGACTGACGAGTATAACAGCCAATTGGAGAGCAGTGAGCTCTCTGCATGTGCACACATCTGGAACTGAGCAGTGTGTCTTTCCTTCTGCCAGCCAGAGAGCAGAACTAATGGTGGAAATGCCGAGTGTAACCTAACACTCTTCTCTCTGTCAGCGCGCCTCGCAATCGCTCCATCCTCTCTCTCTCTCTCTTTCTTTCGCTCTCTCTCTCCCTCTCTCTCCTCTCTTTCCCTCTCTCTGTTTAGGGTTAGCCTATAATGTGATGATTATAGCTTCCTAGGAGGTGATACAGAGGCAGTGGTGGGACAGGCTGATGTGGTTGATGGGGTGATAGTAAGGAGTTAGGAAGGAGAACTATCATCACAGATATTTTGTTTGAGAACTGGCATTGGACAGTTTTGTGAAGACCTGCATCACTTAGCCAATCAGGAGCATAGTAAAACTGCCTCCTGGACAGTCATTGGTCAATCCAGAGGTATTTGAGGAAGTGCGTGTGGGAGAAAATGTCAGCGGCAGCTTTAGGCCAGTGTACATTGGACCACTCACCTTTGATTTTCTTATACTTCTTGTACCAGCGCCCAAACTCCTGGCACTTGGCAGTGGAGACATTGGCATAGTAGGAGCTATTCACTATGGAGGAAATCATACTCTGGTGGGAGAGAGAGAGAGAGAGAGAGAGAGAGAGAGAGAGAGGGGAAGGGAAGGGAACGATAATTAATAACCAACATAATATGAAATGCTTATACACACGCAACAACCACATGGCATGCACACATAAAAACAAACACACACATACAGGCATGCACACATTTGCGAGCGTGCACACACACACACACACACACACACAATAGAAATAGACAAACATTAATCACGATGGGAAGCCACCCATGGAAACTCGAGCCAGTGTAGTGCAGAGAGGGAATCTCCAGCCACACACACATATGCTTGCAATTGATGCTGGGATCAACACCCACAATGAGAGCTCCATTTAAACACAGCATGCAGACATACACACATAAATCTCACACACCATGCTGCCATGCTGGGAAGAAATACACATCTACAGTCATTATGAGACCAGGATGTAGGGCTAAAGATGCAGCTGGGGAGTTTAACACTGTCAGAGAGACAACTATAACACTATTTTGGGAGACAGAGCTATGATCAAAAGTTAGCAACACAATGGATGTAGAACTAATATTAAATTGTTATTTACCTATATCTCACTATATCTCAAAGGACAAAAACAACAGTTTAGGGGCAGATATAATAAAGGATTGTATTATATCCAAACTTGATAGGCAGTTCTGTGAGGGCCACTTGCTTTTGAGGCAATGTAATGTAAAGATGAGGTCAAGGCTGAATATTGTGAAAGGATGGCTTGTAGGGTTGTAGTGTAGTTACAGTAGCAGTAGCCAGTAGTTACCTGTGACAGAGGACACTCCTTGGCCAGAGTGCTCTGGTTCATTTCCTTCAGTAGCTCTTTGAGAGCGTTCCTGACTGTAGCATGGTTCCACTGTTCACTGGGCAGGTCCTCCAGCTTGGCAAAGCTACAGTAACCAAACACACATAGGTTTAGGGGGGAGTCATTACATCTTTATTCATTCAGTTTAAGACGTTAATGAGAACTAATAATTGAAAAAATGTTTTGACTAAATACCACAGCGTATCTATTAAGTTATCGAATCAGACATTTTAAACTTCCTGTTTCAACCTCAACCCCAAACCACCATTTCCTGTGTCAACCCATCCTCCTGGAGCCTTTCTGCTCTTTTAATTTTCAAAATTTTAACCTCAAATAAATCATTCAGACATTGAGAGAAATGAGTGCCAAAGCTTCACCATTGCCATGGAAACATATGTAAATAAGTAAACAAACCTGGCTGGTATGTGCCAAGACAATAACAATAATAATCCTCTCATCTGGAGTCTATCTGTTTTTATCTGTCCATCAGGACCCTGCTTCTCCCATTCTTCAGGGGAACTGGGAGTTCCTGGCACACAAGCTCTAACTCAGGGAGACAGATAATAGATAAATCCCCACCGGGTTGTCTAACTAGGAATGGAGCGACAGTGTTTCAGTAATACCCCTTTCAAATTGGATAGATATGGTAAATTCTTGAACTGCAATCAGCAGCAATGACATCAGCCACCCAGTGATTCAATGCAACCGCAAAAACATTAAAAGCCTTAAGCAATCATTCCTATGTTGTTTTCATATCCAGCAGAGGAGTATTGGTGAATGAAAAGTCAACTCAGTGATTTAGACTGAAAGCCTTTCTCCTTTCCCACCCTAAACTCATATTTCTCAATTCAATATGTTCAAATCCAGATAAGATGGTGGGGCATAAATTGGGAAAGACATCAAGGAATTATGAACTATCACTATCTGTCATCTTTACCAAAGACCTTTACAGGTAACCCCCCTGACCACTGACATTTAACTCTGAGTCTGACCTTTGTAGCTGGATGCGTAGTGTGACCATGTGGTAGACCTCCATCAGCATGTCAGCCACTGTAGCCTCTGGGGCGTCAGTCAGGAAATGGATGGGAATAGGGTTCCACCTGCCCACCTTGATGATGCCTGGAAAGAGAGAGAGAGGATTTAGGATGCTCACCATGAAAGAGCTTTTTTGCTTTACTGACGAACAAGTCATTCAGGTGACTGGATGCACGTTTAAGAACAAGGTTTTTTGGGAGATTGGCCTGACCCAAGATCATCCATGTGTCCCCGGTAGATCACTCACCCTGGTGCCAAGCTAACTCTTTAGCATACACTATGTTGAGTGATAGTAAATGACTGCTATTATCCAACGTAAGAAGACTGAGCCTTCATAGATTTTAAAAATGAAATGTCATTAACTCAATATAACTGATGTAGCTGGGTTTATTTTTGGAACTATTTCAGGTGTGGGACCATATTTTCCTCTGCTGCATGGTGATTTTGATATGATTTTCCATTTCCTATAGAAACAAGGAGAGAAGTAGGACTTGCTAGTTTAAAACTGTATGTTTTATGTTTTATATTTTTGTATCATATTTGATGTAAATCTTACCAATCTCCTACATAAAACTGACATATCATTTAAGATTGCTTACCATTTAGCTCAAGAGCGACAACAAGTTCTCATTTTCTCAGGTTTTGAGATAATACTAGTGGCCTACTATGACTCAACATAGTGTATGCTAGTGTTAGCATGGAGCACCACTTAACGGGTAAGCCTCTCAAAAACCTGGTGTTTTCCTTTAAGATGAAATGTGGGGAGAGAAGACAGAAAGCAGAGAGAAATTAAGGTAATCGGAGAGATAGAAATTGCTTCGTTATTTTTTAATGTCTTATTCACACACAACATTTTCTTTCTCACACATAGACACAGAGAAAGAGAGAGAGGGAGAGAGACACGTAGACAAAGACGAAAAAACACAGAGAGCCCATTCACTCACTGAGAAAGGTAAACTACATTAACCCGGTTTGATCCCTTTATATTCTTGCTCCATGACATCATCCCAATGTTGAAGCCCAGGTCACTGTGCTGTCTGCCAGGCTGCTGCTTCTGCCCACAATAAGAGCTCCATGACATAGATGCTCAGAGAGTGACCAGGCGCCATGGCCCCCTGCAACACACAGCCACACACAAAACCAACAGGCTTTGTGTGTGTGTGTGTGTGTGTTGGTGCACTTGTGTAATGCACAGATATGTCTTCAGAGTACTCTGTTTTTAATGTGTGAATTATAACTCCTGTATTATAGCGTAGATCATTGAACTGATGCAGTTAGCAACAACCCAATATTTTGAAGCTGAATAGATACAATGGCCAGTACCAACGTTGAAATATAGCGCCAGTATGACAGTTGAGAAGACATCCATTGTTGTCCATAGCTGCTATCTGCACTTTATTGTGAAATTGGGACCTTAAATATCTTTTGTTTTTTTTTAAAACATTTCCCAAAGCAGTTTTAAAGATGCATTAAGTAAGATTTTTACTTTCCCATAGCACAAAATGACCAAAATATATCTGTAGGGGTTGATAGGGTTGTTGATCAATACCGTCGATGATGACTCAGCAATTACTTTGAGATTTCTGGCTTTCAGAAACTTATTTTCCAGCCCCTGATCTCAGTTTTGGAAACATCACCCCTCACATCTTCAATTGCTCAAACAAAGAGGAGGGTGCCATGAGCGAGTGACTGGAGTCGCAACACATTCTGTTCTCAAGCCAAAAAAGCAAATGACAAAGCAATGTTATTTTGCATCGTGATATAATATGTTGGGTCTCTGCTCCAATCAGCTAGCTTACTCATCCTATGTGACTTATATTTCTGTCCATTACAGGCTACTGTAAGCTTTGCCAGAGACCTGTCAATGTTGTTGCAATTCCTTCATCATAGATAGAGGTAAATAAAAGTCAGATATTATTTAATACCCCTTTTATAAGAATTGTACTGTGCCATAATATCATATTGTGGAAATTTTGGGCTTCTTTGGGTTAATGAACCGCCTGCACATGGCCTCCTGTCAAATGCTTGCTGGGCAGGTTCCAATATGCAGGTTTATTCAGCTACCTAGGTGCCTATGTGCGTGTGGTTTAGTCTCTGTATTTGCATCTGTCTCTGTGTGTGTGGCTTCTCTGTGTTTGTATGTGTCGCAATGCATGTGTGTGGCTCTTTTTCTGTGTGTATATGTGGTGTGTTGTCTGTGTTTGTGCTGTCTCTCTGCGACTGTGTGTTTGCTGTCTGTGTTTGGGTATAGGTAGAGTGTGTGTGTGTGTGTGTATGTGAACGTCCCTACCCTCAGTTTATTCTGGCAGTAAAGCAGACAGACAGAATGAGGACTGGCAGATAGCACATTATCTATTAGAACCTTATCAGACCTGGGAGAGATACCCAGCTAGCCAGCATTAACACACACACACACACACACACTCCCTCATGTTCTTCACCTTCATTCACACACAATTATGGGCACATACACACAGGTACAGATATGCAGTTGTGTTGTGTGCCTACACATACACAAACCCTCACTTGAGCCTTTTATGGCATAGGTGGTGAGCAGAGACAATAGGTCGCCATGGTGGGTCTGGGTCAACACACCAGCCACCTCCCAAACATTAATACCTGCCGTAAAACACGATCATCCCCAATTAAATATGGGAATGAATGCGTGTGTGTGTGTATTAGTGGGTGTTTGTATTGGTCTGCAGTATAATGATATGTTGGCGACCTATAAAAATCTCATGGAAGCTCATTGAATTGGCAAACTGTAGCTGACTTTTATAACAGGAATATCATGACTAAACAAAGAGCTGAAATACATACAAACACACTTGTTCACCATCTCGTGCATGCACATCAACACTCACACCCACACCCACACCCACACACACACACACACACACACACACACACACACACAGGTCCTAGCTGTGAAAACTAAACAATGCTAATCGCATTACTATCCTCTAAATGAGACCCAGACGGGCCCTGAGAGTCTCTCCCTCTTCCTCTCTCTCTCTCTCATTCCCTCCTGCCTTCCATCTCTCCATGTCTCCCTCCCTCCTTCCTTCCTTCTTCCTTCAGTTTCCTCTTCTCCCCCTACCTCTCTGATCCCTCTCTTTTCTCTCTTTCTTCTACTGTGTTTATAGTTCAGTTTATCCTTGATTCCAGTCAGGCCAGACTGTGTTCTTCATTATCGGATCATACAGAGGGAACATCATTTAATCCAACCGCAACCAAAAAGAACTTTAAAAGCACAAAAAGACTTGCACTGAAAAAAGTGATATTTTTATTTTCTTATTATAGAGTGTCTCTTTTTTGTTTTATTTCAGCTGCAAAATCTGTAAATTTGCATTTCTATCTCTTTCTGCGCACAATCAGTTTTATAGAAACACAAATAAACTCTGAACTTTAAAGCGGTGGAATAAAATAATCACATCATGGAATGACTGAGAAGAACAAAAATGGACTCCCAGACTCTCCCTCTCTCTCTCTCTCTCGCTCTCATACACACACACACTCACACACACACACACACAAATTGTATCTTACACATACAGGATCCACACATCTGAAATAACCCATAAACAATAGCGCTAATGCCAAGTTGGGTGGAAGCAAACGCATGAATAAGCAAACAAACACAAACTCATGACAGCACACAGAGAAGTGGACATGTACAGATGCCAGCTCGCACGCAAACACACACACCCATGCGTGTGTGTGCGGGTGTGATGGTAAATGCAGTGTGATGGTAAATGCATTAATAATTGATCCATCATTTTTGGTCTGCTGTTCAATGGGTTCTGCTTCTTGTCCACATTTAAAAGTAGAAATCATTGTTCCCATTTCCACATTAAAATTCCGCCTCCCAAAGACATGCTTTTATGTGGCCGACTGGTGGCTTGGCTTATGTCTGAGTGTGCCCATCCACACAAACGCAAATCCATACACAAACACACACTCATGTCTTTGACTTCTCACATTGACTTTCACACAGGCATGCACGCATGGATGCATGCATACACTCATGCACACACACACACACACACACGTGTACACACAGTAATCCCATTGTCCCATGCTAGAATAACTCTTAATGGATGCAGCAGCCTGCACACGCACATGGGGCTTCTTCCAAACTGCTTCCAGGTTCCACCCCTGGCACACTCTGAGGGAAACCCCATACGACTGACTCACCCCTATCATCCACCATTCCGCCATGAGGAACTCCTCTTGATGAAAATCTGTCATGTTGTAGTTTCAGGGAGTGCTCTTCTCCGCTGGAACACTTGCTTCCAAACCACCTCTGTAACACAATGTGCTAGAGGTCTAGCTCTCCACCAGTGGGAAGACAGCTTGAAAAATAGCAGTAAAAGCCAGAGGCCCATTACAAGATATAATGATATCGTGCAAGGACCAAGACTGCAATTCACAATAGGTCTAAACTCAGATGTCCAGTAAATTGCTGACATGGTCTGCAGCAATGACCCTCTCTGGCCTTTCAGACGTGGCACAGCGACAATGCTCTCGCTCTCTCACTCACTGACCACTGTTAACTGTTAACTGCCTCAAGCCGTAAAGTACAGGTCTGCTCCCATCCATTCTATAAAAGCCTTCAGACCCTTATAATTGAAATAAACAATATCTCCCAGTTAATTACTGGGCCAGGCTAATTAAAGAAAGGCCGTGGTCCTCGGCAGGGACTTTAAATACACCGCTGGGACACAAGAATGCAGGACACAATTCAAACAGGGAGAAAATAGCTGGGACTCTGTGTAATTTTGGTCATGGACCGCAGAGGAAAAAATGTATAATTTAAGCCAGAAATTATTCATTTAACATAAACGCTTGTTTTAAAAAACAAAAAGTATTCATTTGAGAAAAGCAGGGGGAAGTTTGTGTGTTTTGTGTGTGATACTGCATGAGTACACAGTATTCTGCGCTGGTGTATGTGAATGTTATTGTAAGTGTGTCTGCATATAGGAATGTGTGAGCGTGTGTGTGTGTGTGTGTTTGTGTGTGTGTGTGTGTGCGTGGATGCACGCATGCATGGGTTAAACAGAGTTTGCAAGAGTGTGTGTGTTTGTGCTTTTACAATACGAGAGTGCACACACTGGAACTGAACTGTGTCAACTGTGCTCAAGTCACTTCACAACATTTGTTTGTGTCAAGTTGTGATGTCCCGTTTCGTCTTGCCTTTGAAGCCCCTGGTGTGGTGTTTTTGGAGAAGAGTGCATTGATGTGGACAGGGGACCAATGTGGCTCGCTGTTTTCCATACACACTGATGAGACAGAGAGAGAGAGAGAGAGAGAGAGAGAGAGAGAGCCTCCCCTGATACTTGGCAAAAACATTAAGGCTAAAACTACTACTAATGACATTCATCTGCAAACTATAGCAAACACTGGCCATACAATTTAGGAGGCTATTTAAGTGGCTCATTGGAGAGTAATATGTTGTGTCTGTATGTTTTTCTAACTGGCTTAAACATGTTAAATGCATTTCTGATTTTATTGTTGATTCTACCAAAAATGTTATCTGTTAATGTTATCTCCAATGGCAGCAGGCCCTGGTGGAAAAAAAGTATTTTCTCTTCAACTGAACTGGCTGATTTAGTTGTTTAGTGTACTCTGGAAGGACAGAGGGACCAGTAATAGAGAAATGTTGTACATTTGCAAAATATCTGAGTTTATCAGCTGGAGAAAAAATGGAGTGAAATGGTCAAGGCCACCTCCACAGCTAAACTACATACTTAGACACGTGAATAACAGTGTGTATGGATAGTGACTACAATTATTGCTCTATTATTATCTTTTTAAAGGTGCTACGCGGATCATTTCAGTAACATGTTATTTTTGTGACATTAGCAGAATTACCATAACAAATGCGACCGACGCTGAGAAGATGCTGAATCTACAATAAATCGTGTGCCACTGGATTGCATTTGGCAGGAAATCTGCTGCTTTATGGCACAGAGGTAGATTCATTTGTGGTACACAACAAGGAAGAGCTTCCAGCACAAACTAAGCAAAATTTTTCAGAGTTTCTTGCAATGGCAGATGGTGGAACGACCGAAAGTCTGATGGAAGAAGATGTTTATCCTCTTCAGTCAAGCGAAAAAGAAAACCATTGACTGAAGAAGTAAAGATGAACAAGTAGCAACATTTCCTTTGTGACAGGAAGCAATGAGGTTGCAAAATGTGTTGTTAATTTTGAGAAACACTAGCACTAACAATTCCACTGGTGAGACAGAGGCTACCAAACGTCTTGTCTCATTTGTCTACGGCAATTGTACCAAGCCATCACAATTAATTTGACAATGACACTATATTGACAATAAAATTTTAAAAATGCTTCATGTAGCCCCTTTAACATCAGACTGGTTTGACACATGTACTGTTTAGTGCGCACACTGCCATACTGTATATGATGGGAACTCATAGGGGCAACAGAAAGGCTGAGGTCAAGAGTACAGTGTCTGTTTCAGATGGGCTGGTAGAGGAGAACACAGAGGAGGCCTGATAAGAGCTGTTGGCCTTGAGGCAGTAAAAGGGATTACCTGTGGCAGTATGTTTATGAGACGATGGGAACACACACACACACACACACACATACACACACACACACACACACATACACACACACTATCTCTAATACATTGGAGGCATATCTGTATATCTT
>OOFE01022704.1:0-12737 GCA_900323365.1 Monocentris japonica | reverse complement strand
GCTTCCGTCTTGCACGGCAGCCTCTCAGCCCATGGCGATGTAAAACACGCTTGACCGTGGACACTGACACCTGTGTTCCAGCAGCTTCTGGTTTTGGGACCTGTAGCTGCTTTGAAATGGCTCCAAGTTATTTTTCTGACTTGTTCAAGTCAATGATCTGCTTTTTCAGATCCGTGCTGAACTCCTTAGACTTTCCCATTGTAGCGTTTGTGGCTGAGTCTGAGTGTATCAAACGGGAAGTCACCAGCTGTAGTCAATCATAATCACTCACAAGAAGTTAAGAGGCCATGCCACAAAGCAAATTTCTACATCACCAAAACTGATAATTCAAGTTGCTGTATGTATATTTTTGACCAAGCAGATTTTGTCATACTATGAAAGAACCAAAATTCATGAATGTTTTTTGTGACAAAGAAGTATGTGCTCCAATCATAAGAGTTGTAGAAATCATTGGAAACTCAAGACTGCCATGATGTACATGTTCTTTACAAGTGTATGTAAACTTTTGACCACAACTGTATGTCCTATGTGGATATTGTTATGACGAGGGGAGTTTGTTTTCTTTATTTTTTCTTAAGATATTCAGTAAACCATGCCTCAGTTTAAGTTTTGCTTTCATCTGGAAAGCAAAATGTCTGCCGCTGCTCCTGCCTCCTCCCTGCCATGATCAGGACCATCTCCACATTGCATGAGGTTGAAACTTAAAACCCCGTTCTATCTGCTTTTACCTCAATTATTGAGTTCACTTGATGACATGAGTTTCATTTTCCTCTAGACAGAGCCTTTTTCCATCATTTCTTTCCATCATTTATCATGCCTTTTGTATGATTTATTTCAGCTTGAGATGGTTTGCATTGTGTGAGAGGTTTGTGTGTTTGCACATCTTCCTTCCTATTGAATGCTATCAATTGACTGTAGCAGACTTATTTTTTGATGTCATATTTATACTATTATGGTTGAGTAGGTTATTACTGTATCAGCATCAGCATAAAGCACAGAGTAACAACATGTTGCCACAATCCAAACTGTACAATCTCAAGGCACACAGGCCTTTACAGATCACACCTCACATGTAGGTCAAGCTGGTACAAATCCCTCTGATGCAGCCAAATTGCTTACTTCTCCACAGAACTTTAAGAAAGTCTGCCCAGCCCTGTGCCATTGGTCACGCCAAGCAAGTGGGAGGTGTGACAAATTTAAAGTCTAAATTGAAGGGGGATATGAGTCTGTAAGTTTTCCCCTCGTAGCCTTGTGCACCTGATATGGTGGTTTGAGGCAACATCAGTAACTTCACCATATCAGCAGCGAGACTCGGGAGAGCGATGGCAGACATCTTGCTTCACCTCAGGCACAATTCTACACATCAAATGCCTGTGCTGTAACACATGGCCCCGCAGCCTTGAGCTTGCTGACACACACAAGCCCACACAAATGAATCTCCACACATGCAAGCCTGCATGTACATGAACACACACACACACACACATACACACAGGTTTGCTCCACATTGCCAAGTTAAAATTTGATATTACAACTTCACCCAAAAGGAAATGACATCTAGACTGGCATTGCGGATGCCTGTGAAGTGGTGGGAGAGAGTTTACAAACTTCTGACAGCTAGCATACACCCTTCCCTTTCCTCGTTCCATGCCCAGAGACAGTGTTCCCATATCCCAGTTAAACATTTGAAAAGTTTCTTTCCAAAATGACATATCCACCAATTTAAAATCTGACAAAATGATCACTGGCATGAAAGTAAAACTTATTATGGAATATAAATCTTTATCTTCTTAATCTTTATCTTATATACTATTTAAGTTTTTAGTTTTTCGTAACACTTTTGCTTACAAGACATAAGATGTAATCATATAAATAGTTAGTACTGATCTTCAGGATAAATTTGCTTTTTTTTTTTTTTAATCTAAAATGGATATATGTTGTTTTGGAATGAAGCTCTGACAGATTATGTCCATCTACTGACACAACTGTACTGTAGATAGTGAGTATACCTTGGTAAACATAAAAATTGACTCAAAAAATGTACCTCATGACACTATTATGTTTTGATGCTGATGTCATACAATGTTACCTCTTAAACTGTGGCAGTATTAAATTGTACGTCATCCCATGTTATCAGTTTAAAACTAAATCTGCCTTTCTCTTTCTTTCCTGCCTTGTCCTCTTCAGAAAAGAAATGGTTTACAGATGAACCAGAAAATGCCTACCCACGGAACATTCAGATCAAGCCCATGAGCACTCACATGGCCAACCAAGTCAACCAATACAAATCCACTAGTAGTCTGATTCCACCAATCAGAGAAGTTGAAGATGAATGCTGAACACCAGGTCCCTTGTTGACTCACGAGAAATCTGGACACTCTTTCAAAAGAGATGGCAAGAGATTACCGATGAAGGAGTGATGACGTTGGTGATGTTGACGGTGATGGTGAAGACTGACACATTTCTCCTCACTCATTCTTCTGATCGAGGGTTGAACAGAACACAAACTGGAAGGGACCTCCTATGTGTATACCTTTAATGTTACTTCCATGCTCTTGGACATTGTTTTATTTATTAATGTATCCATAGAGATGTACATAATGACAATCAAATAAGGATTGTACAGCCCCTCCCCCTAGCACTTTTTGGAATTATTTTAAGAGTTGAGAAAAAACAAAAAAACTACTTCCTGTAATTCTTTGCAATAGTTCACCTCTTTGTGTGACCAGACTCCATGACTAAGGTGACTGGTTATTGGAGGATGGGGGTTGTTGCAGGGTTGCAGTCATGTCAAACCAGCTGGGCTCATCAAGCTCATATCTCCTGTCTGCTTCTGTTCTATTTGCACTAAAACTGATCAAGTTACTTTCAACAGAACAACTTGAAACATCAGATTCCCCTCAAAATGTCTCCTGAAAGTGTCAACTGAAGAAGAAGAAGGAAGGAAAGGCTGCTTAGCTTCGGAGGCATACTCCCTTGTTGTTAGGCTGGAACATCATGTCATTGCTTAAGGTATGCTGCATCACCATTGACTAATCAGAGTTGAGTGAGTGCATTCCAGTCCTGCAGAACAAAATCATATTGTAAATCAGCAGTCTGAAACTGAGAATGATGCACAGTGTTGGTCTATGCTGGCTGAAAGAGAACCTTGTACCTACACGTCTTCTGTTGATATGTCATATAGATCATGATTACTGTGACTCTGTTTCAAGCTCCTATCGCATGGTATGTGCCTGAACCCCTTCTATAACAGATACAGTGCAGTTGATCAACTTAACCTGAATGCATGAGAAGGATGGAAACTACCTGTCCTGTCCCTCATGCGTTTAGGAGTGTTTACGGTATGTATATGCCATGTGTGTGCATCGCATTCACGTGTCCCTTCTTGTGTTGCACTGATTAGTACCGTCATCTTCCCCATCAACGTGTGTGTGATGGTGCGCCTTTGAGGGAACAGCATGTGGGATCAAGGCTCTAAAATGAAAGCCATGCTGGAACAATAGAATAGTCTGGAGGGTTTGGATCTACTAACTAAAATATTGAAACAAAAACGGATTCAAAATCCCCAACTATGATTGAGCCATGTTAATGTGAGGGAGCAGCTGTGCGCCCACAAGTAATGATTTGCCATGATATCTATGGCAGCATTGGGATCATACAGAAGAGAGAAGTATACACCTGAATGTTCTGTCTGCTACGAATCCGTGTCTGAACAAGGAAATGCCACATATTGCATAAAAGTGGGCATTATTGGGTCCTCCTTTGATCGGAGCCACTGCCTGGCACAGGGTTGGCACAGAGGCAATTAAGAGCTTGGATGTTCTCTGTTGCCAATCCAGATGTCACACACCTCAAATTTCTCAGGAGTTTATCTGCTGTGTTCAATCCCTCAACATGGGGAAAGCTCAATCATAGTTGGATGGAAATGGAACCAGGCCACAGACTGCGAATAAGGACACTGGAGGGGAACCTGTGTTCTTTATGCTAGCCTGTGTGGCATGAGAGTGTGTTAGATCCAAATCCAACTTTGATAGTGATGAAGGCTTGAGGAGGTAGCCTTGTACTGAAAGTAAACTTCACTACAGATATGTAGGTGGATTTATACAAATGAACATGATTATTTTGTATCCATAAGCATAATCATTTTGTACTTTATTTTTATAGATAGCAACCTATTGAAAGGTCCTATGGTAAAAAACACAATTAATTCATTCAGTTACACCTGCATATCACTTCACATCATGTGAAAACAAAAGAAATGTTTATTTTTTACCTCCTTGCCCCCTCTTTAACAAACTGCATCACTCTGGAGATGATAAAGCATAGACTAGCTTGCGTTGTGACACCACCGTCTTTAGCCCAGCTATTAGAAATACTCAAGATGAGGTTAATTTGAAGGCTTTTCAGCTGCACAGATGAACCATTTCAAAGTGAATATGCAGAAAGAGAGAAAGAAAGATGCTCCTCCATCTGTTGGGAAATTGGAGCAGCGAAAGAAAGAAAGAAAGAAAGATGCTCCTCCATCTGCAAATTGGAGCAGCAAAAGAAAGAAAGAAAGAAAGAAAGAAAGAAAGAAAGAAAGAAAGACACTCCGTCTGTGACTAGAACCAAATGACCTGCATTAACAATGTTTGACCTAAATTAGGTCCCCAGTGAGGGAGAAGAGCCTTTTGGTGTGCGTATACACGACGGCACATTGTGTTGATGTTAAACAATATCATCGCAAAATAGACAGCAAGACACCAACCATTTAGTGCAGTGATCCCATAGCAAAGGGATTCTACTCTATAGGCTGTAAAGGAAAAGGCTTTCCTAAAGAAACATTTTTGAAATGGGAAAAATAACATAATATTGTGCTAAATATGTTGTGTAAATTCAACCCATTATATAGACCACATTTCTTTCTCAAACAAAATGATCTGAGCTTCAATGTCCGTCTGTTGGGTGTGGTGCAACTATACTGGAGCCTCATACACATTGTCCTGAAGTGAACTTTTGAACTGTGATTACATTGTTGTCACACTTTGTAGCAAATAGATTTCTTTTGAGAAAATATGTGAGTAAAATATATGTATAATTGGGTTGTTAATGGCATACTTGCCAGCCTGAACAATAAGGAACTATTCATATTTGATAATGGCAATGACTCATAGAATCGACAAACTGATTGTTGAAAAAAAGAGAAACGTTTTAAAATTAAAGATCCTGTCCCGGATTCATGCAGAAACAAGACAATTGAAGTATGCAACACATGGAAAGGGCAGGCGTAATTTGACCTGGTTTATCGGCCATCACAAAGATGGAGGGTAGCACCAATTCAGCAAGGTTATCTAAAGAGAGAACATCCTTAATTTTACTGTTCTTATAAATTGTTTTATTACAGGGTTTACATTCCATTTTGTCAGCTTGTCATTGTGTTTTACCATAATAATATCCATGCATTGTTACAAACTGTCACAACTGCTTATTATTTGTTTACAGAGTATTTTTTTATTCAGAGGTACTTAAACATTGCATTACTCAGAAATAAAATGGTACAAACCACAATCTAGTATAACCACAAATTCACTAAATACTGCACCATTTCATTTCATTACACTTGATTACTGTGCTTTTTCTACCTGTACCCTCATTGTGCAACTCATTCAGGCTGGAACTTTTCACAACATTGGATTGAGACATGTCTCTCTTTCCAAACATGTATACCATATATGTTTCTCTTAGATGTTTAGGTCTTTACATTGTACACCTCTAAAGTTTTTAGAGTGTTTTTGAAGTGCCATGAAAAGTTTAGTTGAGCAAGCATCCTTCAGTCATTCAGTTAAACAGGCTCGCTCTGAGTGAGTTGAGTCTCAGTTACTCAGAGAAAAGGTAGTATCCAGTGTGAGAACGGTGACTTATACTGACATGGAGAACATCCAAGCCATCAATGCCTCCATGCCAGTAGAGTGCCAGGCAGTGCAGAAGGTCAAGAGGAGGGCCCATATTAAGTCCCACTAAAGCGAGAAGTGGCATTTGGGTGGCTAGAGGGGTTACTGGGGCAGATAGATATGTGCCCCCTGGTCGTCAAACCACACATATCATATCTACTGTATGCTTGTTACTGTGAGGGAAGATCCATATCGATTTGCAGTTGTGTTATGTGGTGTAGTAAGATATGGATGACTGAAAGATGCACATAGAGGACATGGCCACAGAGGCCTGTGCCCAAAACATCAGGAGTGTTTTTGTCCACTTAACAAATTGAAGACTATGACATGTCATACGTTACTGTTACAGTATGTTGCATTATTTTTGTTAATCTATTTTTTTTTGCTGTAAAGGATGGATATAATAACTTATTTGCTGGGAACTGTACTAAATATAATAGAATATATAACACTACGGGGGATGGGAGGTGGGATTCAAGTCTTAACAATACATTGAAATTGCATTTGGCAATTTTTATGTTTATTTTGTTTTTGTTTTTTGAGGAAGAAAGAAAACTTGCAATTTTTGTTATTTTTTTGTGGCTGCCTATCAGTTCAGGAAGAATTCAGGACATTGCTCTCATGTATCACATATCGAATTTGTTGGCACATTGTCATTACAGGAAACAGGAGTTTGACATAGCAGTCTAATTAGTTTGGATTTTTTGAAGATGTAATGGATTAATGGATTATTTGATGGTGCTGAGTTGATCTACCTGACTCTGTCAAATATAATCTGCTGATAAATATACCGTCTTGTACAAAAAGTTTGTACATAGATTGTACATGGTTTCTTTTTGTATTTTCTCAAATTAAAATGGATGTATTTGTGTTCTAAAACTGGAAATTCTCTCCTCTTTTTATTTCAACTCCAAAAATAAATATTTTCTCCTCCTTTACTACCTCATCTCAAGAATAACACCACTTACTATGTAACCGCTCACTATATTATACAGCATTTAGTACATGACAACTATATCTAAAAGCACGATAGAAATGGTGTGTTTGTATCATAGTTCACCTATGTTTCTCTCTTTACCACTTAACATACAATAGACTGGTACTGTAAGACAAGGCAAGGTTGTAACAGACTATACATCAACCCTGTGTCTGACCTTGACTCTCGCCAGGGGGGAGGCTAAGATGAATGGCTATTATATTTCACCAATCCAAAGCCTGTGGAGGGGGTGATGACCCTGCGGTCCAAGACGCCACCAATCCTCTTATCCATGGAGCTGTAGCATCACTTTGGTATTAGTCTTGATTTACGTTCACTGACATGCTATTAGCTGCTCCATCACTTACACCTGTCAGACTGTCAATCAAAAGGGGATCCACGGTGATGGGTGGGAATCGAATTCAAAGCACATTCCATCCACATTGGCCAGTGCTCACCTCGTATATCTCCGTGGCGATGGAAAGCATGATCGTGGATCAGCAAAGGACATCATACCAGGTTTGTCAGTGAATATTGATGCCTCACATCAGGTTTGAATCAGGACACAAGCATCTTAATTTGGATTGGGTTTACAGATGCAGTTATTTTAGAGGCAAATGATATTGAGGCAGTAATCCTCTTTAGCCTATTAGAGCTATAACATGCCTAAGCCATCTGCCTTGCCTGGATGTTGATAAGCGTATCATCAAGCAGTGCCAAAGTAAAGATTCCTAACCTTTATGTAATACAGTGACTTGTCGACTGAAATGATCTGCCTCTAGTTCTGTTGCGCTGGTATTATACACATCTCAATGTCATATTGTAAATGCTGTGCTGCCTGTGTCAGGGGAGCTGAGATAACTCTGAGAATCCTTCAAACTTCACGAACAGCACCAATTCTGAAGCGTTATGATGAGGCAGGATGAGTTCTCAGGCGTTGGCCCACTCCTCTCTCATAGTCAGTAGTCAGTGGACATCTCATAAGTCTCTGGGGCCCAGCCCGCTTCTCCTCCGCGGTCCTCGGTTGAAGTGTGCAATTTCACACTCTAACGTCAAACAGCCGGACAGAAGGAGAATGTATGACCCACCGTGGCATTTGTCCTCATTTCTCTCTCAAATGTGCAAACACTATTACCCTTGGGTTATCTCAAGTGGTGTGGTGAAGATTCGCAGCCTCTCCTCTCCTTTCTGCCAGACACACCATCAAAACACGACGAGCTGCAGTGACGGAATGGGAGAGGGTGGGGGTGGAGACAGAGCGAGGTAAAGCGGGGAAGCGATGGAAATGGAGCAGATGTTTGTGTGGCTGTTGATTTGTAGCCTGATAAGGGTGCCACACAGGCAGCTGGAATTGATGGCTTGTTAGTGAGGACGGGCCCCTCTGTGAGATGTTTTCAAAATGATTGATTTACAATAAAGTGACTCCGGGTGTGTGCATGCAGGCAGAACTGATGCAGATCGATTCCACTGAAATTGATTGATCAGCCATTTAGCTTGGCAGTGTGTTTACTGCACGAAACCATGCAAGTCTCTCCTCTAGGCATCTCCCGTATAAAACAGAGGAAGAATGCCACCTCTGGGCCTGTCTCATTGCTCTGGCAGTGGCAGCAAAAACAAGCCATATCACAATATGAACCATAAAAATGTAATCATACAGTGAGAAATACCGGCATAAACGTTTACGATTGTGTACTTTATTCTCCTATCAACGTGTCCTTCTGTGACTTGGAGATACTGAGCCTTTAAAAACAATGTCTTACCTGCTCTATGCAGGGGGAGGAATGCTGTTTTCCTTATCACAGTGTCACATTGAGACTTTCACGGGAGACATAGAAATAACTAATAACAGTGGATTCCCGTAAACGAGCAACATTTTCTCAGCAACGCTTAAAACTGACATACCAGCAACCTTTACCTGTGATAGTATTGTTGAGATGACTATCATACACAGAATAGCCCTTGCCCTGCAGAAGTGCCCTGTGAATGGACAGTATAGACATGTATTTTAGACATTTTCCCAAATAGTGCATATAAGAGTCCCTGTGTACATACAGTTATATCAGTAGTTGTATTTATGGAAGGCACAAGGACAGTGTTTACTGTGTGACCTCTATGCCCATTATGACTCCTCCTTACTTCCCCTCTGCCAAAACAAAGCTCTCCACCACTTTACTAGGACGTAAATCACCTGTCCTCAGGCATCTCATCCTGTTCTTTAGATAATTGCCGATGAGAGCAAGCCTTTCCATTCTCATGACAACATGCGGTGGTCCCATCATGTTCCTTATTAACGATTTTACACAGTTGGTCGCAGCGAGACGGTGTCAGGATGCCAATAATATTTACCGTCTGGTGTGCGGGCTACTCAGGGGAGGCTGAGGGCTGCTGTGATTACCCTGACAGAAGCTGACAGAATCATGAACCTGAGATCCCTGCAAATCAACTCATCAGTGTCTTTTGGAGCCGGGGTGTGCCTGTGGCCATGAACCAGGTGATGGAGCACGACACCGTTCATGTATTTAGGCGCTAACACAAACAAAGCTAAGTGCAGTTCTGTTCATCTACACACACACAGATGATGAATCACCCAAGAAATCAGTCCCCAGCAACCTCTAAGATCAGCTTTGAACTCAGATCAAGGAGGGGAATGATATCAAACAAGGAGCAGCTTTAAAAAAAAGACCAATTCCCAGAAGCTTAAAAAGCTACATGCTTTTTTCAATTTCCTGTTGAGAATAAACAGTACATCTGAGATGTCATTATGGGTCATTTAGTAAATCAATAAAGAGCAACATCTAAAATAATTTTCCAGACAACCAGGTAAATGAAACTGGTTTAGGAATATTAAGCCCTCTCAGTCAATCCATTCAGTCCATAATAATATTGATGTGAAAGATGTTGACACCAATTACATCATTTCCCTTTGACCCCGATTTCAACTGGAGGGTTAAACGTTACACACACACACATACAGATACACACACATCTAGTTACATTGCATCACCTGTCATGTAAACCACTCGTGTCTGTGTGTGTGTGTCTGCATGTGCATATGAGCAAGAGTGTTTGTTTGTTTGTATGTGTGACAGAAGGACAGAGAGAGAAAGAGAGATCATAGATCCAGCCCCATCCCAATCCAGCCGTGATAATAGTTTCCATGACGATGAGGCATGCTCAGTGCATCAGTTGCGGCCCAGATAAACAGTGATCCTTTACAAAAACAAGGTCATTACAGCCGCTTGTCAAATCAATGCTCAGTGTGTCCAAGTTGATTAAGCTATCTCCCCTCAGCTCTGACACTCTGTCAATAGCAGCAGGCCCACAATGCAGCGTTGGTGGGGTGGAAAGGGGTGGGAGATGGTGATGTGTGGGGTTGGGGGGGGTTCCTCTCTCTCTCGTTTCACACACACTCTCCTTTCACACACACACACACACACACACGCACAGACCTCAGATGATTGGAGTGAAATACCCATCAGTCAGGGAGCTGAGGTGGACTAATGATTCCCTGTGCTGCCTATTAGAACTACATGACAACTCAATCCTGTTCACGGAAAGAGAAATGGAGGGAGTGGCGGGAGCAGCGAGGGGGAATAAAGAGACAGAGGAAGAGAGGAGGAAAAGAAAAAGTGACTTTGTAGCAGCATCATTTGAGGCTGAATTAAATTGGCAAGAGCATCTAATCTTTACCTGAGGGCGATTAACAGAATTAAAGGAGAACAACAAAGGCACAGGGGTTGGGCTGTCTCTTTTTTTCTGCCTGGCAATGCCATTTGTAATTTGTGTTGAATGTCCTCCTTTGGAAAAGTTGGTGAATCTTTTTCTAGTCCCATCACTCTGAGTGTTTGATGTAGTATGTGACACACAAACAATAAGAGACTCCTTGATGGAAAATTTAGGGCAGGCTGCAATTATTATTGTCTAAATGGCATATTATGAAATCAAGGTTACATTCTCAAATTAGGCCTCCTGTGCTGCCATGTTCCAAACAATCCCACCATTTGGAATTTAAAAATAATAGCATTTTATCATATTATATTATTTTGTCTAAAATAGAAGGTTTTCTATATCCACACTGTGTATAGTGACATGCAATCATTTCTTAAAAAATACTACAATTGTGTGCACAAAATATTTTCCTTCAAGTTAGAATAATAGGATACTATTAGTGGGAAATTAATTACTCCAAGTTTAGCCTCTGCACTTTGTTTCATACTCTTTTCTCACAGGCTAATCAATATGTTTGGAAAGATAGACAAGGTTAGGCCTGTCAGCCTGTCTGAGAAAAGAAAATATTGCTAATGCCCAAATGCTAAGGTATAGTATAACAACCAATAACCCTTTAGCTCAAGGACATCCAACCAGCCCCAGTGAGTAGATCAATATTTTGTTCTATTGGCATAAAATCATCTTATGCATATTAAAAATGAAAGCTGTTTTTTATAGTTTGTTGTGAGAAAAACTTCACTGAAGCTGATACAGGTATTCCCAGTCTCTACAAGCATAGAAACAGTGGAACAGTGGCTTATTATTGTACTTTTAAATCATCAAAGGCTGACTTTCATTTCATTTCACAGTGTTTTGTGGTCAGCTCTTCTAATCACTCACCAGCAAGTGAATTGTGCTATACTGCCTGATTTTGAACCGTTAGATTATTTAACTGACACAACACCCCAAATGCAATCAAATCTATATATTTTGGCAAATTTAAAAACTGCAACCCAAGGTGATGAACTCAATATTTTTACTGGTACTAGATTTGCATTAGTGTGTGTGTGTGTGTGTGTGTGTGTGTGTGTGTGTGTACAATACAGCAAAATTCACCTGGTCCGTTGAGACTTGGTTGAAAGACCCAGCTCCCTATATCAGATAAGTGTTTTTTTTGTTATTGATGTTGTTGTTATTAATGTGATCTGGTCTTTTTTTATGTGATCCCTGTGGGCACCTCTAATTCTCTGTCTTTGTGCAATGACCTCTTTTTGTCTTCCGCTATGACAATGCTCCGCTTTATATCATTTCATATATTACAACCAGCCAAATTTCCACTTGAACACCAACAGTACAGCAGACAAATGAAAGTCAATAAGCTAGCTTCATGCTATGAGAGAGAGAAATACTTAAAACATGAGCTTGCTACCACTGACCACCAATATTACTTCCATAAATGCAGTATTGGACACAGTAAATAGCTGCTCACCTTCAGAGTATTCATGATTCAAGGATTTCATTTGTGCTAAGCCATACCCTGGGGAGTCATTCCCAACTGTCCCCACCACCATCTCCATGTCTTTAAAAATGGCCCCAGAACAGATCTCCCTTCACCTTTTCCTCACCATTAGTCACAGCTGCGTGTCAAAAATCGACTGCTTCTGTATGTCATTGTCATCGGGCAAGGCCAAGTCAGCCCGTTTGAGAGACTGCCCTCCAGAGGACCCAAAAGATAGGATCAGAGCGCCTAAGGAAATACCACCAAGCCTGACATGCAACACAACACAACTCCTCCTTCAGGTCATACTACTCTGGGGCCCATAGCGTGTTTTCACATGAAACGCATGTACATTGTTTATAGTTCAATGACATTTTCGGTTCACAATAAACAATATTTGTTTCCTATCCGATGTGCACACAGTTCATTTCTGCACTCACCATGTTTCCCATGATAATCCATGAAGCCACATATACAGTAGCAGCCAGTCGTATTGAAGAGTGTGATATCATTTGTATGTACACATCACTTTGTTCAATGAACAGTTCACTATTTCCTGAAGTATTTTCTTGAGCTTTAATGCAGTTATACAGAATTGCCCATGTGGCAAAATTGCCCATCTCTC
>OOFE01022699.1:0-13096 GCA_900323365.1 Monocentris japonica | reverse complement strand
CTGAACCCCCCCCCCCACACACACACACACACACGGTGTTAATTTTTCGTTCTTGTTCAAATAAACAAATTAGATGTAATGTCTGAAACATTGATTTAGACTTACTTTTGCAGGGTTACAAAAATGTGTTTTTGGCAGTGACTTCAAAACATGAAGTGAGGGAGGGTTAGGGATAGGGAGATTTTTGCTTGGACCGGGGGACAGTTAAAAGAGCTTTGAGTGCGCTCTTGAGCGTAGGGGGATAAAAGTTCCATGATGCAGGACGATAGTTATTCACTGCTTTAAAGGTAATCAATAAAATCTTAAAATTAATTCTAAAATCAACAGGTAGCTGGTGTAGATTTACGTTGTATGCTCTCCTATTGGATCTAGTCAGAAGCCTAGCAGCTGCGTCTTCCCGTTTTCCAAAGAGCACCGTTGGCCTACACACAGTGTTCAAGCCAAAGTAGCGTTCCCCCCTTTTTCCATTATTACAAGTATTCAATGTTGTGTGTATCCATGGAAACACAATCAAGATGTTGTGTCAGAATCAGTAGAACCATAGACAACCAGTGTAGTATTGACCAATTCTACAATAAATATGTAATCAAACAAATTGCATCATATCAGAGGTAGGTGATATTATATTGGCCAATATTGGCCCAATCAGTATCAGTGTAACCCTAATGGATATATTGTTGCCCATGAAATGCTCATGTGGGGCAGCAGTGGTGGTGATGATGCAGTGGTGTGTGTTTGATTCCCAGGGTGCAACAGGAGCAGCTGGCGGCCATCTTCCTCCTGCTGAGGGAGAACCAAGAGGCCCTCGGTGAGGTGACGGAGGGGGACATGGAGGAGCAGCTCAAACTCTACTCCCTCTAGTCTGCAGAGAGAGAGAGAGAGAGTCCTCTCAGGGAGCTATAGTATCTTCATGTCAGAGTCAATCCACAATGGTTAGTATCAACTTTCCTGTTCATTTGTTTGAACGGCTATACAGATAGTCTGGCAACACAAATTGTTGGAATACTTGAATGTATAATTTACTTAACAGTTGATGTGGTTTATCTTTTTTTATGATGTTGATACTGAAAAAAATCACCCTTCAGTTTTTCATGTGGTATGTCTGTAATCTTGAGCACCTTCATCAATTTATTTCAATGATCATTGCGAATTGAAATATCCTTAGATCATCACTGATTTAAAAGTGTGTCCAGTACTGTGACGTCTTTCTCCTTGGATTTTCTGTCAATGGAGTTTGAGTTTCTGTAGGTGGCGCTCTTTTCTCTGTCTGTTCAGCCATGGTGGCTGTCGCTGCTCACGCTAACTACCCAGTTCTTCTAGTTATTCCAAACAAACCGGAAACATGAAACATCACTTCCCCATCGTTGTCTTGTCTCTATCTGTACTTGTTGATCACGTGATTTCAATTTTGGCATGAGGTGGTTTTAATGAGAATTTACTGCAGCAGTGCCTCCCTGGCTTTGTCCCACAGGTTTGAAGCTCCCGCGTCCCGAGGGCAGCTAGCTGGACTGAAACATTGAAAAAGCTCAATTCTCTCTTATTCCTTGTCGTCGCCACACTTCCAGTCTCATGAAAACATAATTTCTTCGCTGTTATTGTCTTTACCTCATTCAATGTATAGACCTTGGTCTTGGTTGTCTTATTGCTAGTTTTGAGAGAGTCTTATTCATGTTTATTTTACTATTTTCTTCCTATTTTTAATGTGGAATTATCCTTTAAATCGATCAGTAAGAGCAGTAAGTTAACAGATGTCGCTGTACTGGTTTTTCAGCACCAATATAGTGCAAATACATATACATACAAAAGCTTAATGTAGCACATTTGCACTGTGTTCTGTTTAAGGGAATACTTTTAGACAAACCTTCTAAACTTTATGCTTTATTTTGGATATGTGTTTTTTTCTGGTAGCTGATATTCAATTGTTCACTGTGAAAAAGAATCTGTGTGTGTGTGATATATATTTTATTTATGTATAGGCCACTCATTTCAAATGAGTGATGTAATGAAGTTTTTTTTTTTTCTTGGCAATAAATCTATTTGAAAAAAGGCAACGGTTTGTTCATCTAATGTACATGTTTAAATCTGTGCAATAACAGGCTGAAGAATTGTGTAGCAGTAATATTTCACTGGTTTATTTTGGGTGCAGCTTTTGTCCGGTATGGTATTTAAAAATCAAAGAAAGAAAATATGCGCAAAAAATATATATATTTGTCTACGTTTCAACAACATACGTGATGTTTTCACATATATGGAAGCCATATATAAAAAAATGTATATGTACATGTATACAATATTCAATGTGGAAGAAATGTGTGAACATGAGAAAAATTATGAAAAATGATGAACACACACCTATGCCTACATATTACATACATTAAATATGAATGCAGGAACTTAAAATCACTACACATACACGCTACTCATGTGTCACTTAGCAGCCACTTTGTTTAGCTACTGTTCAAGAACTAGGAACAGCCTTCTGCCAGGCAGGAAAAATGATAAATGATAAAATTTAAATGATAAAAAAGAAAGATTTCTCCAATACTTGCATTGTTTTTTTTTTTATTACAATGATGTGTTACCACTTTCTGATGAAAGCGATAATTCAGGAGAATTTTTCACAGGAAACTGAAAACTCACTTGAAATGTGCACATTGGCCTCTAGAGGTCACTGTAGAACAGCTGAGCTTTTACCCTAAATCACAACTAGGGAAACATCTACAGCAGGGGTGGGCAATCATGTGCCATGGAGGGCCGATAGTCTACAGGTTTTCATTCCAACCGTATGAAAACCTGTAGACTATCAGCCCTCCATGGCACATGATTGCCCACCCCTGATCTACAGGGGTGATCTACCCCTGATCTATGTTATTTCAGTGTTATACATCCAGTTTTCCTCTATTGGCTCAGGTACCCTTTGGTGCATATACAGTTTCTTTTTGGATTGAGCAGCTAAAACATGAAATAATTTGACACATTTGATCTGCGTTATCTATGAAACTACTTCTGATTGGTTAAAATATTACCCTTTGATTAATAATAGCTTATATATATTGCCTGAGGGTGACCTTTTTTAAAGCTAATCAGTAGGTTAAAGAAATTCATCTCCATATTTGCATCCTATGCACTTTTGTAGCTGTAATTCAGTTTTGATTTACTCACATGCAGCTGATTTGTTAACATGAGTTACAATTTTGTGCTATCAAAAACTACATTCCTATTGGAGCTTTATAACAGTAATAATAATTCATATTATTCATTTTAGTATATTTTCATTGATAGGCAAGACGTTGGTTACATGTAAAGATTTTTTATTATTATTTCTTGTGATGGGTTTATTTATCCATTAACAGAAATACATAACTCGACTTGATAACTTAGGATGCTCTGTCTGCATCTCGTGCAGATTAGTATTAGTACCAGCCAAAGGGCGTTTTAGACCAACAAACAGCTAAGCATCCTCTCCGCTGTTGTAAAATCACTCCAAATCACAGCCTTTCCTGTCTTCTTGTTTAAACCGATGACCTGCCAGTCCCACTTTAATGTGTTGAAATGGACATCGACCGTGCAGCGCTTCGCTCACCTTGACCCAGCGCGCACCTGGACCCAGCGCGCACCTGTAGGCATGAAAACAACTAACACAGCGTGTTTGCAGAGCGCGACCAAACACCTGAAACAACTCGAACTCCTCGTGGGAACCATGAAGACGTCTTCCAAGAAGTGTGTTTTATTAGTGACGGGAACTTCGTGTTTTATCATATCGACTATTATATATAGACAATACCACGACCTCGTCGACGGACCTCTCAGGTACTGGGTAGTCTGTAAACTGTGAAACGAATCAGATGATTTCCTGGTCTACCCGTAGCACTAGCTGGGTGTAGAATAGCCCACCTGAAGGGTTTGTTTGACTGGAATGGGTACAGCCACGGTCAATTAGGTTCAGTTAACTTAAACTACTGGCAGTCAGTTACAAATAGTGGAAAAGTGGGTGAAATTTTAGTAAAATTATAGACTTACAAAATTGTAGAGCCCGTTTTGGGGCTCTACGCTGCGTCCTTGTGCGGTGAGAAGGAACTGTATGCCAAAATTTGGTAATTGAATGTGGCCTTGCTTATCAGCCAAAGGACACACCCAATAAAATATGAATTGAATTATTCGGAGTCACTCGTCAATTCGGCATGTAAAGCTTTCACCAAATGGCACACATTTCAATGAAATGTTCACACTGTTCGCTACCAGCCACGGCTTGTTGTTGGTGGAAAAAAATAAGGTAGGGGTAAGGTGCGAAGCAGTTTATAAGTTTACATTTTATAGAAATAAGTGCTATATGTGGGCCGAATTGTAGAGTGTCTCACGACGATTCAGCTAAATCACTGCTTCCTATTTTATTTTTTATTGTATGTACTTTTGCCGAAGAGCAGAACTACATTAAATTGCCCGGTTTTTGAATGGACTTCGCTCTCAGTCGCCAGGTCGGGCTAGATCCTCACATCACGAGACTTTGATTTCATGACAACAGTGGAGTTCATGCTGGTAGCTACAACGCAAGACCCACCCTCTGTTTAATAAGGGCCAGGCATTTCACATACCTTCACTATTCGGGTTGACTGTTGAAGGAGTGTTAGTAGACTTGTGGTTACCAAGCTTTTTATGCCCAGGGCAATAGACCCCAGCATTTGGTTAAAGTTTAGTAGGCTACAGAGTTGTATGCCCATCTGTACTGTAAGTGAGGAGGTAACAGCGAAGAGACCTAAACACTGATCAGAATACAGTTATACATTCTCTTTGTGCCAATCTCTACTGAGTGAAACAATAATGAAATAAATGTATTCCTCATTTTGCTGGGGACCCCCCTGGAAGCTCTCTCAAGGACCCCTGGACGTCCCTGGGTCCCAGTTTGAGAGCCACTGTTACAGATGTTTCCATCGGGTTACAAATCACACATTTCACCTATGGTTCAAAAGACCTTTGAGCTGAAACCTGTAAAGTCAGGTGGCTGTCAGTTGCTTTCCAGTCTAAATGACTCAGGTAGCTCAAATAAAAATCCTTGTAAAGATTAAAGTTGCAATATCTGTCATTCATCGATAATATCCGTCAGATTTATAAAATGGGCAAGGCAGGTTATTTGTTTCTCCGCCTAATATCTTAAATATCAATATCTTGCTTTTCCCATAATAGTTTTAGTTATTTTGCAGTGTCAGTCGGCAGAGAGCTGTTGACAGCAGCTGGATTCATGGTGAAGATCGGGACGTTTGGAACATCACCACAGCAACTAGAGAAGAGACGGTGGGTTTGTTGCCTTAAGAGATGGCGATATCTTGTTTCACCCCGGCAGCTCTTTCCATTGCTGACAAGCAAACTCGCTGTGCTCAGGCTTTACAGTATAACAGCTCTAAAACCTGAACAAGTAGGTCCACTCATATGCATAGGGTGGTTAAAGGTGCTATGTGTAGCATTTTTTTAAACATCATGATATCATATCATTGTCACATTAATTAATGATACCTTGGTATAATTACCGTGAACAAATGAAACCACAGTGGAGATGATGAGCCTCTATCTCAAGCTTATGTTTGTGCTAGTGTTCCTCAAAGTTAAGGCCACATTTCCCATAAGCCCCGTTGCTTCCTTTCGCCAAGACGATGTTGCTACTTGTAGTGGAATAGTAGTGGAACTGGAATGAAGAAGAACAGCGCCCTCTTCCTGTTTTGCACCGTAAATCAATCTCCTGTGTACCATAAAGCAAATCAGATTTCCTGCCAAATCCGACCAGGTGACACGCAATGTGAAGTGCAGCGTAGGGGCCGGTAGAGGTTGCCAATCTTATTAGCAAAGGTCTCAATTGTTTACGGTAATCACACTAATGTCTCAAAATGAACGTGGTAATGATGTACTGATGTTAAAACGCTACACGTAGCACCTTTAAGACTGGTGGGGTTTTTTTCTTCAGATAGAAGGGCCCTGTTCTTTGAGAAAAGCAATAAGGAAGGACCCACTCCTCAGGAAGCGTTTCAATTTCTCAGTGCCTGTACTGCAATGGGCTGGGAGCTTCTCCAAACCTGTGTGGCAGCGACTGAGGAACCATGCACCTCCATATGGCTGGAGGGAAATTCCTCTGAATGGTAACTTCCTGTCCTCATTTGCACTATTAATTACATGTAGTGTGGACAGTGATGGGGAAAAAGACTGGCCTCATAAGCCAGAAATTAAATCACACTTGAGAGCTGTAGTTTGATGATAACTTCTATGTTCTTTACTAGTTGTTAGATCCACCCTGGCCCTTCTCAACAGCTCTCCCAGCAGTCATCTTTTTGAGCGCAGATCACCTGATCAGTGTGTGCGCTGTGCTGTGGTTGGCAATGGTGGCATCCTCAGGGGATCCAAGCAGGGGCAGGCCATAGACAGCCATGATTTTGTCTTTAGGTAGGTACTGTGCACACTAAAAACCCACCTGAGGAACCTGGGACCTGCCTAGCAAGGATTTGAAAGTGTAATACTGACGAGTAAAACCTTCCTTTAGAGTCAATGGAGCTGTGACCAAGGGCTTTGAAGAAGATGTGGGGACGAAGACTTCTTTCTACGGGTTCACCACAAACACAATGAAGCATTCCCTCATTTTGTATTGGAGGGACGGCTTCACCAAGGTCCCGCGAGGCCCGGTGAGACAATAAATGCTCAAAGGTTCAAGAACTGTTCAATGCAACAAGCTTCAAAGTGATAGTTAAGTAATATTATCGGTCCACTATGGAAGTCAAACGGCGCAAGAGGAAATTTTCATCGCACTGGGTTGCTGTTTGCGCTCATATCTCTCTCTTTGTGTCAACGTATCTGCAGGAAATCCGGTACATCTTCATTCCATCGGGCATCCGAGACTATGTGATGATGGCGGCTGCCATTCAGGGTCAGACTGTTGCCACTGGGCAAGACGTTGGGGACAGGCAAGTTATAAAGTCCTTTACTGCTGGGCGCTACGTACTACTTCAGGTTTCAACTTTATTGGTTTTGCAGCAGACCTTTTAAGTATTTTAAAATACTTTACATTTCGGGCATGTAGCCAATCATCATCACAGCCAGCACCCATCACCACCAGTCACATCATGATCAACAAATAATCATGGCTTTCTTCCTCCCTCTACCAACATTTAGGAGGCCCAAGGCAGAAGGAATAAAGGAGTCCTTACTTGTTTTTCTTGGCAGCAGCAAGACTGAACTGAGGCCAGCGGGTCATACCTTAAGAGCATTTGCTTTGCTTAAAACCTACCTGTGTTATATGTCACACCTGTTGAACTGTGCTCATGCTGAACTGCACTCTGAACTGTAATGCTATCTTGCTGGCCACCTACCGCAATTTTTTTGCTTGAGTGTTCTTCTCTCAAATACCAACATTATCATACTGAGAAAAAAGTCAGTGCCGACTCGATATAAAACAGGGTCATCAGGGTCGTAGCAACTTAGCAAGTATCCTTAGACCCTGCTGCAAGAGGCACTGCTGTCCTTTTTTGCACTTCAGTATGACAATCACATTTCAATCTATTATCAATCCTGGAGCCGAGGTACTTGCTAATGATAAGTGTCTCCCACCTGATGTTTTAATGTGAGGAATACAAATGACTTTTTCTTATTCTTCTCGACACTTCTGTCCTGTAATACCACTTGTGGCCTGTAGATGGTGTTGCATCATTGGTAAAGATTCAGATAGGACCTGATGCAGCAGATTTCATTGATACCAGTAGACTGATTTTGCTTGCTTTCTGTTTTGTTCTCCACCTTGCTTTTTTGCCTCTATTTGTCCTTACTTATCCAGGCTGTATCCCCTTCCAACAGGCCCTCAAGGTATTTTGGCAATAAACCGCCTGAGCACTTCAAGATGCTCCACCCAGATTTTATTGCATACCTGACACAAAGGTAAAGTACTCTTGTGGTTGGGTCAGAATAGTTATGGTTGCCTTATCGTTTGCTCAGCAGACGTGGTTATCTGTTGTCTGTGGATTGATGGGTATAGAGGCAGGCGGTGCGGTACCAGAATATATTCCTATTTGTGCGTTTTCCTGCATTTTTGTTTCCCAGTTTCCTGAAATCTCCACTGCTGACGTACAGCAGGACCAGTCACCTCTACATGCCCAGCACTGGCGCCCTGATGCTGATGACTGCCTTACACACATGTGACCAGGTCAGCAAACAAGCAGCCCACTGCCACATGTGCAGCAACAGACCACATGCATGAACATGACTGCATTTTGATGTTTGTTCATACCTGCGGTGCCAAAAAAATGTCAACATCTATCCCTTTGCCAGGTCAGACAGTGATGGATGAGGCGCCGCAAATGACGGGCGTGCATTGTACTGTGAGATTACTTGTTAATTGCACTGTTTTTTTGTTAATAGTTGTGGCGTGGATTCATGGATACCACTCACCAGTGCCAGATTGATATCGCCCATTCGCAGTTTTCAAGCTTCTACTGTCACATGCAACCTGGCGACTTTGCCCATAGTTTCTAGTCGTATTGAAGGATATGTAGTGTTAAATAAGAAGGGGAGTAAACTGTGACCTCCAGTTGGCGATCATCATATGGGAACTAAGCACCAATATGAACAATTTTCCTTTAAAAGACCTTATCTTCATATAACTTAAATCAGTTTGATGTAAACGATCCATTTCAACTATTAATATCAAAATTCATGCCAGCCTATTCTGCAAACAAAAAGGTGGGTAAACCGAGGCTACGTAAGCCGTGTTGATGTATGAATGGGGCATTTCAAATCAAATTTATGTCACATTTCCCCAGGTCTCTGCTTACGGCTTCATCACGGGGAACTTTGCGGACTTCTCGGACCACTACTACGACTCGGTGAAGAAGCCCCTGCGGTTCTACGCCAACCACGACATGCGAATGGAGAGCTGGCTGTGGGAAGTGTTGGACCGCCGCAAAAGCATGCGCTTGTACCAGAGAGCGGTGGGGAGCTGATGCACGCCGGGTAGAAAGGCACACTTCTCTTCGCTCACCTCAAGTTCGATCAGAGAAGCTTGAGTCTGCTCTGTTTCCCTTAGGTACATCTTGATGCAAATGTCTTGTAGACAAGGGTTGGATATTTAATCCCCCAATGCCAAGAGACAAATTTACTGTGCAAATTATAGGCTGTGTGGATTATGAAAGCTAAGTGCATCTACAGTGCTTAATTTTGTTGTAAATATGTGATGAATGATTATTTTATTGTTTTATACTGTATATACTGTAGATTATTTTAATAATGTGATTTTCCTTTAGTTATTATGGCGTTTAACTGTTAAACTGTTCTGATCAGTGGAGAATTTCGTTTGATAAGAATTGTTGGTGTATTTTTGAGTTTGTGCTTTTGATGCTTCTCAACCTCCTGTTTGCTGGAAACTGTTTCCAAAGGAGTGGTTTGGCTTTGTGAGGAGCTCTTTGTCATTACTGTCACGCACTAACATTAAAGGCCTTTTGACTGTGTAAAACAAAGCTCAGGTGTTGTCAAGCGTCTGTTTGTGGGATCAGCAGCGTCTTTGATCGTGTGCGTTAGCTTTATCTGTTGCTCTCTGGAGGCAGGTGCACCGAGACACAACAATGGCCTCATTTCTCTTTCTTATATTCCTGCAATGCCTTATTCTCATTTTAAAACCGCTCTGATGGACTGGGGCTATAGTATAATGAAAGCTTTCACCGGTATGTAGTGGGAAGTCCATTCATCCTAACTCTTTTATGCGCGAGATGTGACTTTCAGAGCTTTTGTCCAGCGCTTATCCAAGGATAGGCTGATGGTGGGCCACAAGAAAGAACATGACACATAGCAGGGAGTCTAGCTTTGATCCCCTATTAACTTTGTGTGTGTGTGTGTGTGTGTGTGTGTGTTTGTGAGGGGGTTCTCACTTCAAGAGGCTGGTTTAGGGGTAGGGCTTGAGTTTAGTGATATTAGATTAGGTTTAGGATTACGGTTAGGATTAGATTAGGGTTCAGGTAAATGTGGGGTTGGGATCCTCACAAGTGTGTGTGCGTGCGTGTGTGTGTGCGCGTGCATGTGTAATGCACGAGAGGGAGGGAAGTGCCCCACTGTTTACACAGTATGGAATTCCTTGCAGGACTACAATCCCTGCTACTACAATATTATCATAATACATGTTTTTTATTTTTTGGTATGAATGAAACACAATGTTTTGTTAAATCGTTTCAAATTGCATCCTATCACCAACATTTACAAATACTGAATTTAAATGAATGTCCACTATGTCTGTTTTGGTTTTGGGAGGAGAGAATTGCTTGTGCAGTGGGCGGGACGAACACACTCAGCTGCGTCAAGCTAGCTAGCGTTATCCAGATCAACGCCGGAAGTAAAGGTAAATCAGTCTGCTTAGAAAACAATGCGTTCGTCGTTAGGCTTTTATTTTTTAAGGTCTTACCAGAAGTCAAAAATCGTGTTCTAACTAACTTGATATTGGTCACATTCTGGAGTATCTAAGTGACAATGTAGCAGCAGAGAATGGCATTCATGGCGAGGAGGAATAGCAGGACAAACGTTAACTGGCGGACTAACTAATGATAGACGCTGTTCATATCTGTGGCGCGGTTGAGAAGATAACAGGGTGACTGGATTTCATGAAAGATTAAAAGAAACTCCTTTCGTTGACTTTTGGAATATTAACACCGCAATACTTTGCCAGGACTTCGGAGTGTTCGTACAAACTGCCACCTTCGTTAAACTTTAGGGACTGGTACGTTTCTGACATGTTGGAATAAGTCATAAGGTAAGTCTCATGAATTCAGAGTTCTCATTTATACACAAGACAACTGTCCCGACGAGTAAGGAACTTCAGTACAAAGGTCGCTGGCAAACTACTCGCCTGGCTTGTTGGCATGCCTGAATGTAGCCGCGATATGTGCCGTTCTCAGTCGTAGGAAGAAAACGTTACACCTAAGTCCATTCAAAATACCTTGCAGTTGAATGTTTACTCGTTTATTGCAAAGGTACTTATTATAAAATACGAATGAAGACCTTCGCGTACACCCTTAGGAACCACTCTTCAATTCGGCCTACATATAATCCACCAAGCAGCACTATATTTCAGTAAAATCTAAACTTTAGACTTGGTTTACGCTGCTCGCTAACGCCCCCAGTGTGTAATTTGGATGAAGAAAATTGTTTGAATAACAGGCGGACCAGTTATTGAGATTGAAGATGCATTACAATTAAGTGCTGCTTGGTGGAATTGATCCATGCCGAATTGAAAAGTGGTTCCTAACGAGTCAGAATAACTCTTGATACACATTTATGATGTATGTACCTTTGCCGATAAGCAAAGGCACGTTAAATTGGCGGATTTTTGAATGGAATTTGATCCACGACAGAACAGCACGTATCAGGGCTATCCAAGCACGTACTCTGTGCAAACTTTTTGCTGGCTGGTGTAAACACATCCAAACAACTTCACAAACACAGAACCCTTCATTCCAACACAGTATTGGCGTTTAAATCTCTTGTATCTCTGTGTTATTTATCAGCAAGCAACAACAGTATTTGCAAACGTAATACAATGCTACAACACAGTTGTGCATCAGTCTAACCTTTCTTGAGGGAAAAGATGTGACTTTAGTGTGTCACCAACAAAATGCTTCATTTATTTTTTGTATTTTTGTTACCCACTTGGGATCAGTTGAGCAGGCCTTCGAGTCCCTGCTGTCTCAAACTCACATTTCTATATATTGTCCTCCTTGTCATCAATGCAGTGAGCATGAAAAGAGCCTTAGGGGGGTAGAGAAGGGGGACCTGATCACTGCTAATGGGAATGACAGCTCTGCTTACGCCCTGTGCTCCTCTCTGGATGTGTGGTGTGCTCAGGCTGCCTGGTTATGTAATAATAGAAGTTGTAACCAGGAAAACAGTGCAGGACAGGGGTGCAAGCCTGGAACTGTCCTATCTAGACTGGTGATCCGGTTGTGTACACTGCGAACATTCCCCCAAACACTGTAAATGTTTATACAGCAACACTGTTTGGAGGTATTACACCAGTTATCATGCAGGCTGGGGTTTTTTTCTGTCGCTACAGAGAGTGTGACATTTATTACTAGTGTGAATAATCCACCAGAAGCAGGCACCGATAGAGCTCTGACCAACATGCAATCGCTTGCTGTGACGAAGCCCTAGCAAGGTCTCGCTGTTCTATCTCTGAGCTGTGCCTGGCCACTGGGCTGGAAGAGTTTAAGTAGCCTGTTCTGCAGTTGAAATGAAGTCCATGGGTCATAGAAAATGTATCATAAAGCCCTGAGAGTAACTGCAAAACAACACCGGCTTACATGTTGGAAAGGCACTGGAAGTCCCATCAATATTTACACAAGCTTTTTGTCAATAAAGGTAGTAATTAAATTGTTCTTTCAACTCCAGCAGCAGCAAATGGCCCTGTCACAAGCCTAGCACATCATGTAGCCCCAGCTTAACCTGGGGAGTGTGTGTGTGTGTGTGTCTTTACATGTGTCTTTAAAGTTATAACCCGCAAGATACGTGTTGTTTTTTTGGCGACATCTTTGGCAACAAGCGGCCATTGCTTTGGTGTTTTGCACTGCACTTCCCAGTGATCACTTCACTGTCGCCAGTACTTTGACGTCACTGGACTGACAGCACCTGCCATACACCATGCTTGGGCAGAGTACAGAGACGGTAATATCTGCACTATATAGACTGTTTTGTTACATTATTACTGCATATCTATTACAACCAACGGACACAAGCAAATACTCAACCGGTAACGTTGAGTACAAAAGTAACAAAAAAAAAAAAAAGGGCTCATCTGCACATCCTCATCGACCCAGTTCTTCTTCTAGCTATTCCAAACAAACTGGAAACACATCACTTCCTGTGCGCCAGGAAAGACCTACCTGACACTGGCTGTTTAGAACAGCAAATGTAGAAGCTTTCATCAACTGGGTATAGGATGGATGACTGTTATACTGTGTTGTAGCAATCGTGATGCGGAGTAGCAAAACGAAAATGTATTGTGTATTTACTGTAAATCTGACGTAAACGTGGCATTACTCTCCCTAATAAAGACTTATTCTTCAACCCCCATGTTCTACTGACTGAAACC
>OOFE01022698.1:0-16079 GCA_900323365.1 Monocentris japonica | reverse complement strand
AGCCAGCATGAACTTTTTCAGCAATTTGTGCTACAGTAGCTCTTCTGTGGGATCGGACCAGACGGGCTAGCCTTTGCTCCCCACACGCATCAATGAGCCTTGGGCGCCCGTGACCCTGTTGCCGGTTCACCGGTTGTCCTTCCTTGGACCACTTTTGGTAGGGACTAACCACTGCATACCGGGAACACCCCACAAGACCTGCCGTTTTGGAGATGCTCTGACCCAGTCGTCTAGCCATCACAATTTGGCCCTTGTCAAAGTCGCTCAGATCCTTACGCTTGCCCATTTTTCCTGCTTCCAACACATCAACTTCAAGAACTGACTGTTCACTTGCTTCCCAATATATCCCACCCCTTGACAGGTGCCATTGTAACAAGATAATCGATGTTATTCAATTCACCTGTCAGTGGTTTTAATGTTGTGGCTGATCGGTGTATTGTGTGAGGTATTTACCAGGTAATTACAGTGTTTTCCATGGCTTTCTGAGGTACTTGGGAGGCAAAGAGTGAGCCAATATCACACTAAGCTGTGGTGTGCCACCGCTTGAAATTATAGAAATCTCTACTTAATTTGATGCAGTTCCTGTATTTCCATGTTATACTACTACTGACAGACAGACAGACACACACTGCTAAAAACAGACATGCATGCGCACACACCCTATAATCATAACTTTCTTAACTTAACTTTCACATCATCTCAATCAAAGGCTTATCTTCTCGTCATCATCATCTTCTTCTCACCCTTTTGTTATGGTACCCCTGGGACACCCCCCCCCCATGTGTCAGCCTGCTCAGGCACGTCTGCACGTCAGTTATGGCTGTAGCTAACCACTTAGATACAATGATTGATAGCACATTTTTGGCCAGAAATGTCTTGGAGAATATGCTAAGAAATCACATCCTAATATTTCTAACTGTCACCTCTCTCCTTGTTCCTACTCCCTAATTATTTTGCGTCATCTCTGCTCTACAGTAGCATAGTTTCCGCTGTCATATCCCGTTTACATCATCATATTCTCAGTGAGTGTGCTAGTTGTTAGGTATCACATCACTGCATGCCTACGTGAGCTGGTGTGGTGACATTAATAGCTCAAGTGTGCCCAGATCGGACCACCAAATGGTATTTCAATAAAGATGATTAATGTCAAGTTTATAATGATGCCAGATGTTTTCTCTTGGGCGGCAGCTAAAATCACTTGCACGGCCCGCCTAAGTGATAGGCAGAGAAAACGCTAAGTAAATAGAAAGAATAGGACATTGACATATAATTACAGCTGAAACCAAGTAGGTAAATACTTACAAATTCCAGCTTAATTTCTTAAAAATCTCTCTGGTTTTACCCGGCAGTTCAAGTAAATAAATTGTAGTTGTCACAGGTTTAGGATGTTTAGGATGTTTTAGTGGCATAATTCCTTGGAAATCTGGCTACACTGAAGGTTTACTGCATGTTATGCAAAAGTTAAATTGTGTACTATATTGTGTCTATAACTGATGCATGACCAATGTTTTTCCAGGGTCGAGTCAAGGTTGAATGAAGTCTTATTTTGATAGACTTGCCTGGCTGTGGAATGGTTAAAATTCACCTCAGGCAAGTCACAACAGGTTAAACAGATATTATGCTGTGGAATTGTTCTGCTGAATATGAAGGTGAAACAGATGAGGAGATGAGGAAGTGCCAACTATAATTCATTCAGCTGTATTTTGCTGGGAGCGCCGCCTGCAGACTTGCGGAGGAGTCTCAGTGTATGCCATTGCTGTTTCATCTGGGTGAGATGCGGCTTGGCAGACGGGTGTGTCCGGTCACGAAAGGACACTTAGGCGTATTGTCAGTACACAGGTGGACATAATGATGGCTAGCCCCCCCGACTCATCTTGCCAGCTCGTCTGCCGCTCTCTTGTTTGTAGTAAATTTTTCATTCTGCATCAAACCCCCACCCCCCGTCTCCTCAGGCGAGTGTCTCTCCACTCTGCCTCCACTAATTATCCGGTAGATGTCCCTGTATTCTTTCCTCCTACCATCTATAACACCCTTCGATCGCACTGTGACTTTGATGGACGACAGTGGCTCTGTGATGTGGGCAAACATCCACCCAGCTGCCCTTTTCAAATGATAAATCTCCTAACTACTTAGTCATTAGTAGTCATGTCAAAGTAAAGCTATTCTTCTTGATCTGCTACTCTGCTCCCTCCAAAAAGTGACAGCAGAGGTGGTGGTGGAGGGGTGTGGGGGAAAATACAGCGCTGCAGTGTGATAGAGGCAAAACTCAATGTCATAATGCAGATATTTAGCGGTACAGCTTTGTAGTGTCTAGAAAAGTACTTTTGTGAATAGTAAAGAAATGTAACTAATCACACAAGTGAGCATTGCGGTAAATAAGTAACAGTAAGTACTGTATTTTATGGCATTTTGCTGGTCATTCAGTCAGTGAAATAGGAAATTATGAAGATGAGTGAAGACATTTATGGAAAATATGTATTTTTGGTATTCAAGATCATCCAGGATTTTCACCATGAAATTCTTATTCAAATGGGTGTTTATGTTGGAAAATGTTTTGCTCCTTAAAGAATTCAGTGAGCAAGACCATTTACACTACAAAGACTGTTTCTGCTGCAGTCACTTGAGAAGGGAATGAAATGGTGTGACAGTGTGACATCTGTACAGGATAATTGTAAATAAGCACAGACATAAAGAAGTGTTTACAGTCATTTGCTTGTGCTTCTGGCAGAACATTTTCAAACCAGACATGTAGTGGGCTTTCTTCCCTGTATGAGGCGTAAGGGTTAAGTGGACACTTAGTTCAATCGAAAGGCTCTTTTGACTGTATTTCACAGAGAGCAATTATTTTGTTCTGGGTATTTTGTTTGCAATATGATCACCACTCATCTATTTCAATGAATTTGAGAAGGGAGAGATGTGATAGCAGATAAACAGCTCTCGTAATTGGCATGGCATGGCGCTCGGCCTGAACATGAATTGTTTTTTGTGAATAGTACTGACTAGTGAGTGTAGCTGTGAGTCACGACGTGCCTGTTCTTGACCCTCAGCTCAGCAGACATGTCATTCACAGGATAATTCAACAGCCCACCAATGAAAGACAACGGCCCTGTCAACTCTGTTATGTTGTGCGTGTCTGTGTGTCTGTGTGTGTGTGGTTCTATTTTTGTATTTGTACTTGCCTCTGTGTGTGCGTTCTCCAGCTTTGCTGCCACTCTGTCTCCAGGGTTGGGAGAGAGCAATTTATAATTGTCTGAAGTGGATTCTCCACAGGCCTCTGATCTAAGGAGCCTAACCAACAGCGCAGTCTGTACTTTGATACAGCAGGAGGCCACATCAGATAAATGTAATCAGTAACACGTATTTGCAAAGATGTAAGTGAATACATTTATGATTCACATTGTGAGCTTAAATAGATCTATTTAATATTTGAAAATCATAGAAGTGCTGAGGGAAATCCATCAATGTTACATGCTGGCTGTAGGTTGGCATTGCCCCCTTGTGATATGAGGTAAAAATTGCAGAAAATTAATTTCTAGAATTTAATGAGAAATGAATAGACTAACAGGAATAAGCCTTATGCAGACCTTAAGCAACATTGGCACCTAATGGTTTGTAATTTGTAATTAAAGTAATTGTGATGAAGGATGTGCTACTTTATGTATTTCACTTGTTAATACTCAGTTTATACGATATTGATATTTGAAAGTGGTGTGTGCTTTCATCATTGACTGGCTATTTCTTCAGTGTCATGTACATTTGGTCCATTCATATCAAGGTGACAGACCGCATGATAGCCTGTGTGTGTGATTAAATATGATTCACTTGCGAGGATGCTAGAGGATGCTATCTGTCACCTCAGAGTTTTCTCAAGTGACTCTGTCTGAGAAAAGACATCCACCAGACATCCACCATCCAACTAAACATCCACACAAATGCCAGGCCAACTCTTGAAAGGCCACATGTGACTATTTCCTGCTTGCCATCAAGTCAGTCACCATTTTGTGTATTTGGTTGCTCTCTTCGTTGGACTGTAGTGGGCATCAACAAAAGAGAACTAAAACTTTCTTGTCCTTTTGCCCTTTTTTCCCCTTAAAGAGAGAAAAATAAAGATCTCTTGCTAAATTGAGGTAAACATAGTTCACAAAAGTTGTTTTCCATGATTTTCTTCTGCCTCCCATTAGAGGTATACTGGACACGGCCAACCATTAGAAGGAAAGCTGCAAGCTAAAAATCAATCCCATTTTGTTGCTGTCAACAAGATAAGCTCACCAATGGTACCGTGTACAGTATCTGTGAACAGGACTTTTGTGTCCTGATCAAATTTACGTGACACTGACAAAATAGATGTTAAAACGGGCACAGGCACAACATCCACTTCCTTTTTTTAAATTTAAAAGCAGTGCATATGTATAATTAATTCAGTTATTTCAGTTGCTTTTGAGTTTCCTAAAGATTAGCTAAATAATTCAAAGCAAGGCTCTGTTTTCATCTCATTATTTTCAGAGTAAAAGTGCCTCTTTACAAGACTTACCCTTGGGTCTGCCACAGTCTTTTGGTGTAACTTAATGAAGTTAGTAATTTTCTCTGTGATAAGTTTAATACTCAAAGGAGTCAGATGCCGTATGGAAAAAGAATGAAAGGAAAAGAGACTCTGCTCTTTTCCTTTCATTCTTTGTTCTTCTGTCTACAGAGTCTGTTGGAGTTACACAAGAGCTCAGGCCTTATCATCATCACCCTTATCATCCTAATGCTCTTTCTCTGTCGCTCTCTCTCTCTCTCTCTCTCTCTCTCTCTCTCTATCTCTCTCTCCCACATTTAGAATTCCTCTTTATCACTTGTTCATGTCCTGAATCTACCACTCTCCATTTCCTCTATGTCCTTCTGTGTTTGTGGTAGTAGTTGAAGGTATGGAAATATGAAACATTCTACAGCAGATATGAGGTCTGGTCCTCTGAGTTCCCATGGTAACAAGGCTGCAGAGTTGGTGAATTGGCACCCAGCAGTGCCAGTCGACAGTGATGTAGGGGCTCAACGTGATATTTAACAATATTTTGTGTGCCTGTGTATGTGCGTGTGTGTGGGCTGCACCAGGTATGTGCATTTGTGCATACCCATGCTGTGGATCAGACTATCCAGATTGGTGGTTACCATTAACACAATTGGTGTTTTTTTTCTGGTAAGCCAGGTTTTACAGCAATGGGAATGCTTTCCAGATGCCTGTTGTTACCACCAGATGTTGGTACTGTAGCATCAGCCCATGTGCCTGAGGCAGTCCAACAGTAGATTGAAAGTTGTAGATTACACAGTTGTGATTCACAGATATTTTAGCCTCATAGTCATGCTGAACCTGTGTTCAGTCATCAAGATGAACATGGCATGTTTTGTTTTCTTTCCCAGAAATCTCTTAACCTGTTGATCCCATAGGAAATGTCCTAAACATCAAACAGCGTTCAAAGAACAGCAAAGAACACATAATACTCCCCATATGTTGTAATGTAAATGTTTACAATCCAAAACATTTTATCAATCAATCCCGTTATTGTGAACAGACACAAATAGTAATCTGATTCAGATCTGCTTGCTTGGAATAAAGGTCTACTGGAAGTTGAGTCCTCCCTTCTTCCCCCTCTTCTCTTTCATTTAAGTTTGTAGCTCAGCCGAACTGCCAGCAGCTTTTGGCGTCCCGGTGGTACGATGAATTCCCTGGCTGGAGGCGCCGCCACTGGGCAGGAAAGTTCGTCACCTGTGTCTTCATTGGCCTCCTCTTCCCCGTCTTTTCCCTCTGCTACCTCATCGCCCCCAAGAGTCGCTATGGCCTCTTCATCCGCAAGCCCTTCATCAAGTTCATCTGCCACACAGCCTCCTACTTGACCTTTCTTTTCCTGCTGCTCCTTGCCTCCCAGCACATTGTCACAACGGAGCCTGACAGGCAGGGCCCAGCACCGACCACTGTGGAGTGGATGATTCTGCCCTGGGTGTTGGGTACGTAAAAGGAGTGGTAGGACTGAGAGTGTTTGTGTTGGAGGTGATGGGAACAGGGGATAAGTGTATAAATGCCATTGGGACAGGAGGGATGGATGGATGGATGTGTAGATTAATGACTAAATTAATGAATTATGGTTTATGAAGGAGAAATAATACTGTCCAGCCAAAGCATCAGGATTACAAAGACTAGACCAAGATGTTTATGACTCAGACAATCTCTCTATATTTAGGATTCATATGGACAGAGATCAAGCAAATGTGGGATGGTGGTTTCCAAGACTACATCCATGACTGGTGGAACCTGATGGACTTTGTCATGAACTCTCTTTACCTGGCCACCATTTCCCTCAAGATTGTAGCCTACACCAAGGTAACTAATAACTCTGAATGGCCAGCATCTCTCAAGATAATACACCAATGTAATCACACAGGTTGGCCAGCAGTCATGTTCTGCTAAAGAAAAAAGTTCCAGTAAAAATTTAGTTTAGTCCTCCAATTTAAAAGGCACATACAAACCACCTAATGTCTCACTTTCCATCCCTCTCCATCTATTTATCACCCTTCCTCTTTGTCACCCCCAGTACAGTAACTGTAAACCCAGGAACCAGTGGGAGATGTGGCACCCTACGTTGGTAGCGGAAGCGGTGTTTGCCATCGCTAACATCTTCAGCTCTCTACGCCTCATCTCGTTGTTCACAGCCAACTCTCACCTGGGGCCACTACAGATCTCTCTTGGGAGAATGCTGCTGGACATCCTAAAGTTCCTCTTCATCTATTGTCTGGTAAACACACAAATAGTTGCACATGTGCATGAACATAAAGACACACATATGCATGTGTGATCACACTCATGTGCACGCGTGCCTGTGAGCATTAATTCTCTATCCCCATTGCTAACCCGAAAAAAACTTGGATTAATATAAAATGTCCTGTGTCCCATACTGTGTAACCTACACACACACACACACACACAGACATGTCTAACTCTTCTCTCTCCAGGTCCTTCTGGCCTTTGCAAATGGGCTCAACCAGCTATACTTCTACTATGAGACCTCAGATGACAGGGGCAAATGCAAGGGCATTCGCTGTGTGGAGCAGAATAACGCCTTTTCCACGTGAGTTTACATGAATGTGCTTGTGTGTGTGTGTGTGTGTGTGTGTGTGTGGTCGCGTGAGTGTGATTGTGAGGAATTGTGTGTGCGTGAGAGGCTGAGAAAGAGAGCATATACTGGTTTAATGTCTGGACATACAACATACATGTTGTGTATTTATCTCTCCCATTGCAGGTTGTTTGAGACCCTGCAGTCTCTCTTCTGGTCTATCTTTGGTCTGATCAGCCTGTATGTGACCAACGTGGATGCGGACCACCAGTTTACTGAGTTTGTTGGTGCCACCATGTTCGGCACCTATAACATCATCTCATTGGTGGTGCTCCTCAACATGCTCATAGCTATGATGAACAATTCCTACCAGCACATTGCTGTAAGCACAGATCTAACATGTGCAACATGTAGAATGTGTGTGTGTGCAATAGATAATGTGTTAGCTTGATGACAGTGTGTGTATTTAGGTGGCATAAGGGAGATATGTTCAAACGTTTATGTGAATGTTTAGGTTGGTGGCGGTTTTCAAACACACTCTCCAATCATGATTTCAGGACCATGCAGACATAGAGTGGAAGTTTGCCAGGACTAAACTGTGGATGAGTTACTTTGAGGAGGGGGGCACTCTGCCGTCCCCGTTCAACATCATCCCCAGCCCCAAATCAGCCTGGTACCTCATGTGCTGGATTAAGAGGCAGGTGTGCAAGAGGACACACTCCAAGCGCCCCGAAACCTTTGGAACAATTGGAGTAAGTGAGGCGTCAAGCGCTTTCAAGTTTAAACAAGTTGTACTGTTCAAAAAAACAGTTTTGTATGAGGAAATTAGAAAGTTCACCATTCAATACCTCTAAAATATGAAGGATTCAGGTCTGTAAACATGTTGCCATTTTGTCAACCAAAGACACAAATTGCTTATTATTCTTTAAAAAAGCACCACGATTTGCTTTAATTTTGTGCTATCAATCATTTTGTAAGAGTAGAATCCATTTTTTTTCAGATGGTGAAAATCTCTTTTTGGAACAAAACTTGGTTCTTATTCTGTAATGTACGACGGCATTTTAGGGCCAGTGTTTAAAAATAAATAATTGAAGATTTTAAGAATAAAGTCCTAATATTACAAGATTAAAGTCATAATATTTCGAGAATATACTAATAGTGTTATTACGAAAATAAAGCCATACTTTTTCGAGAATAAAGTCGTAATATTATGTGAATAATGTCATCATATGTAACACTTCGTTACATTATGACTTTATTCTCGAAAGGTTATGTCTTTATTCTCGTAAAAGGCCTATTATGAGATTATTTTCTAAATATTACGACTTTAATCTCGTAATCTTCGATTATTTATTTTTAAACAGTGGCCCTAAAACGCTGTGGTTGTATTGGGCCCCAGGCAGTGAGACTCGCAGCTAGCAAACTTTAATACAAATATGTCATACTGTGAGAAGTGATACAAAAACATATGAAATCCTTTTTTTTCTCTCATTCCTTTCTCTTCTCTGGCCTCTCATCTTGTTCCCTCTGTTTCTTTGACTTGAACTCTCATGTCTCTATAGAGGCGTGCAGCAGAGAACCTACGGATAAATCACCAGTATCAGGTGAATGCAGCCTCTTTCAAAGGAAGCTGAAGGCGATCACTCTCCTCTGCGTGTGTGTGTGTGTGTGTGTGTGATGGATCACAGATTCTGCTCTTTGATTGCCTTCCTACACTTTGAATTTTAGGCTGTCAATAGAATGCATGTGCTGTTTCTCACATAATAGACCTGCCAGTTATACTCAGTTGGATGTTCATATTTCCCAACACATGCAGGGAGTTATTGTTTTGTTTTATCTGTGAGATGCTGCTTGAAGTGCTTTTTCTTTTGTGTGTTATCAATTGATGTGTCACATTTTGCCTGGCTGATAGACAGTGATTGTTATGTTGAAGGTGCTTTTATCTATCATTAGAAGAGACTATTGTGTTCTAAGGCTGATCTCCTTGTGCGTTTCTGCTTGTTGTTGTAGGAGGTATTGAGAAACTTAGTGAAACGCTATGTTGCTGCCATGATCAGAGATGCCAAGACAGAGGAGGGCCTGACTGAAGAGAATTTCAAGGTAGGTTCTGTTTTGAGACATATATATATACTGAGATTAGGATTTTTTTTTTATTCAATGCCAAAAAAAAAGTTTGTTTCAAATAAATTAAATGACCAAAATGATGATTTATTTCTATGCAACATGCTAAAATAAATAGATACATACATACAGACAGTGGTGTGGGGATAGACAGACACACACTGTTACGTCTGGTGGACAAAAGCCCATTTCAGGGTGATTTATTTATTTATTGAGAGGAGAAGGGAACCGGGGAGGCTGTGAGGAGTGTGGAAGTGCTGGGTCTGTCCCTGTGGGGTGGTGAGGGTCGGGTGCACGTTGTGAGGCGGTCACAGTAGGTCCGGCAGCCTTTAATATTCACGCTCTCTCAGGCCGTCTGGGGAGACCGATAGCACGCAGTAGTTCGGAGGTTTACTCTCTGCAGTAGCTGTCTCTCCTCTGGACTGTGCAGCCCTTTTAAAGCTGCCTGGTGATGAGGTAAGAGGGGACAGCTGCCGGTGCTGATCAGGTGGCGATTGGTGGCAGCTGTTGCTCCTGTGGTGCCCTAGGGAAAGGTCATGTCTTCACAATACATACAGACATACATTTTATTTTTATATATATTTTTAAAATGACTTATGTGTAAATATATAAAGCCTTGTACTGTTAAATAATGTAGAGTGGCATGCTTTTTGCTAGGACTTTGTATTTAGTGTGCTCTATCATTATTAAATGAATTATACTTTCAATATACACTTGACTGAAGAGAAGTTGACTTGAAGTGAAGTTGAATTGACTCCAACCCTAGATACTTCTAAAAAGCTCCATGGATACCAACAGCGGAGACTACTAGTTAAATGGAAAAAGTCCATTTTACAGTGTAACAGTGTCACTATTTCCTTTTGCTCTCTCAGGAGCTGAAACAAGATATCTCCAGTTTCCGTTATGAGGTGATGGGTTTGGTGAAGACGGGTAAGCCCTCTCTGCAGGGGACAAAGGCCAGTGGGAGCTCAGGAGAATCCAGTCTTGCCTACCCCAACTCCTTGCTCAAAGTTTCCCCCTCTCCTCCTACCGACCAAGTGAAAAGCAAACTCAACCTATTCAAGATCACCGCATCCATCCTCAAGCAGGGTGGTGCCACAGCTTCACCCAGGCCACCAGAGGCCTTCAATGGACTGGCTAACGGACTCGTGCCCCTGGCCTCTGATGAGAGCTCCAGCGAAAAGTCAAGCCAGAGGAGAAACTTCCCCAAAGATATCAGTGACTTTGTCCTGTTCCAGAGACGCCACCGGTGTGGAGATGGAGCAGCATCTGGTGCAGGGGGGGTTTCTAGAAACATGTACTCTTTGTCCGAGGAAACAGGGGAGTCTGGGGGCTCAGACACAGAGGAGCAGGACAAGGAGCAAAAGGCAAGACGCAAGGAGGAGAAGAGACTCTTGGATGGACAGAATGAGGAAAAGGTTGCTGGAAAAGGGATAGTGACAGAGGCCAAAGTGGAGAATGTGGAGGAGGACGGAGAAAAGGAAATAGGGGAAAAGGAAAGAGAGATCTTCCTCTGCCACGAGTCAGCAGCTGATCGATGTTTGTCAGGGTCATCCAGAGAAGACACATAGGGCGTGAATATAACCGGGCCAAGCAATGGTGGACGTAAGATAAGGAGACTGACTGTTTGTTGGTTTGTTTTGCAAAGAGTCTGACTTTTAAAATGACTAGTAAACTAATGATCAGCTTTGATCTTTGGAGACTCAGGGAGGCTTTTGGTTTGACACAGTCAGACTTATGCGTTCTTAATGCCGTTATATTAGCAATGGAGATGCAACTCTCTCTGGATATTTCTGGTCAAAGGCACATGGAGCTCTGTGTGAGCATTTTGGGATGATGTCATCGGATCATATCTCTTCCCTACCGACAATTGGAAAATAATTATTTCCTGAAGCTATATGTGATTCCTCTCTTTTTACCTCCTATCCCTTATCTGCTGGTTGCGTTCCTCTTCCAGCTATCCCATCATTCCCCACACTCTCTCCCCCTCCCTCATCTATCTCTCTCTACCTCTTTCTCCTCCTTTCCGCTGTTTCTCCCTACTCCACTTCTTACCTTTCCCTCTCTCTTTCTTCCTCTCTCTCTCTCTCTCTCTCTCTCTCTCTCTCTCGCTAGGCTCTGTAATGAAGAGCAATAGGTGTATTGTATTTTGTTTAGACCCAACTCTCTGCCTTACTCTGTCTGTTTCTGCACTTTACAACACTGGCATACAGTATCTCAAAATGTATTGAGCTTTGATCATCATCAACTAGTTTTTCTATGCAAAAATTGGGAATGTTATTCTCATAAATATGACTGTATTAGACTGATCTTACTGGTGGCAGTTCACAAATTATATTCTCATGTAAAGTACACCGTGACCGACTCAATGTATCTATTGATTATTATGGGAGCTGTACGATATGAACACACCCTATCACCCATTTTAAGCAACATATTAATGTTTTATCAATCCCACAGAAGATGAACTTGTTGCTTTGGACAAATTTGCTGTTGAATTGGTACCTCTAGATGTCATGTTAGTTTGAATGGCTGATGTTATAGAGATTATAACATAAATCAAAAATAAATTTAAAACATCTAGAGTCTTCAATGACTGGATTTTTCTTTTTTCAATGCAGATTACAGGCATACAGACTAACACACACACTCACACACACATTCATGAGGATTTTAATAGAAATAACATTTTGTGAAGCGTTTGTCCTGTTTTGACACTTCAAAGTGGGAAGAAACAAAGAGTTGAGAGAGGACGGGGTTGAGGGTTTCATTTTGATGCACACATTGAACACTCCTCCCTGCTGGCTGCTTTTTTGTGTTTATGTGTATTAACTTTTATCTAAGACTTTAAAAGGCAGACGCACAAATTGTACGTGAAACTCAAGTCTGTTGTTTTATGTTTTAATAATACATTTCCACATAAGTTTTAATACTTTTAAAATATTTGAGTGAAGATGCTGTTAAACAGTCCGAACCCCAGTAGCATGTCACATAATAACTGCATTAATGGAGTGCGACCAAGTGAAGTATTACTGAGAGGCTTTTCAGGATGCATTTTCCTTATCACTCAAACTGCCTGTCCATTAACCAGAAGCAGTCAAAATGTCCATCCATTAGCGCTAATAGTCAAGCACGATGGAACTAAAAGCAAAGACTTAGACATTGCGAGTGAGTAAATAATTAATCTGCAAACTCTCCTCCTCCCCTTCAGGGACTGGTCTCACCTGCCCAGTTATTTATGTTTGGCCATACAGTCATTTAGGGAATTTTCCATTTTCCATTTCATACTGATATCATGATGACCTTTATTGACTGTTTGGTGATTTAAAGCCCACCAGGAATGGATGGATAATATTTTTGATTGATCTGTTCTGATGCTATTCAGTCATGTTTATACCAGCTGCAAACAAAAGAGGATTGTTGCCATTCTTTATATGATTTTTTTTTTGCCTTTTTTTTTCCAGGTTATTACTGAGTCCAGAAATAAGGTGGTTTAGGCAAGAAGAGAATGTATCATGGGCTGAAATGCTTTTATCCAGTGTTTTGATTCTTTCTTCAAAAAAGACAGCTACTTCATGTATTCTGCTACCTCTGAAGGGGATGTTTTTGTTTTCTCTGGACTGATTTTTAGCTGCTTTCTTTCACTTTCTGTTTTCTCTTTTTGGTTCTTTGTAGCCTGTAATTTCTTGCAGTGAACAAGCGAGCAAGCAAGAGAAAAGAGGATGAAATTTTCAACAAAGGATGGAACTGTGCTTCATGTGTGATCAAAAGACTGTGCTGAAATGCTGCTGGGAATGCGAGGAACCCTGAACTAGGCAATCACAGATGCAGAAACACACACAGACAAACACATGCATACAGACGCACACACACACACACTTTGAATGCTTTAGTTTAATCCAGTAATTAAATTATGACACATAAGATTCAAATTTTACAGAAGTACAACAGAAGTTCAAAAAGCATGCACACACATGCCCACACACACATACACACATAATTCCACAGTCCAGCACATAGAAACGCAGTTGAGTTTGTGTTACTGAGCTTTCACTGTCTCTAATTGCCGGAAACAAGAGAGCAAAAGATCAGTACCCAGAATGTTTTTGTTTTGGGGATATGAGCACCTTCTCTTTTGGAGAAACACTGACAGTAAATCATGATGACATCAGCGATCATTATTCCTCATTCTCTGGTTTCTGATTTTATGGGAGGATTTGTCACAAATTAGTCACAAATATAATGATCCTTTTGCATCTTAGACTGTGCTCATCTCAGCTCACTTGATCTGTGCTGCTCTTTACTGCCAGGCCTGGACACAAGGGTGATGAAGCCCATCGCTCATCATCTCATGAAGGGGAATGGATAGCTTCCACTAGCTCTATGAATCATCTTTCTCTAAACCGTTGTGTTTAAAAAAATAATGAGTCGGTCTACTTATGACTTCTACAAAATACAGTTTGTTGGACTCATTTGTGTATCATGTGTCGACTTGCTCATCATAGTCTCTCCAAACAAACTAAAGAGGAAGCTCCACCAAGCCTCACTCTTGATAGAAGAATTGATAGGATTTGACAAATACATAAAGTGTTTAATGGTCATATAAACCTTAAACTCCCAAACTGACTCGCCTACCAAGCAGGTGCGACGTGAACAAAATATTCTGTTGATTTGTAGCTTTAAAAATGTAACAAAAAACAATTAGACTGTTAATTAGACTTTTCATAACCTTTGTGCATATAATTACTATATTTCTCACAGTCTTTGGTGAGTAATTAGATTTCATTCTCTCTAATCACCGAAAACAAATTAAGCTGTTTTCAACATTTTCCATCTGCTATTCCTGCTCTACAAGAATCTAGGAATGCACACACAATTGAAATCCTAGATCAGGATTTAATGTTATTTATTCTTAATCACTGTAAAAAAAATCCTCTTCTAAAGCCAACAGTGGCTAAGCCAAATGCTTGACAAATCCCATTGCATATCATATAATTGTTATAAGGATGACTACTAAGTCATCAGTGAGTTGTTGATATACTATGAGCACATCATTTTGGCAGTATGCACTATTTACACATTGATAATAAATAATAAATAATAAATTTTTCTGAAAACAAATGGATTCAGTGACTGACTACTGGTATTTAGTCACTAGTCGCTAACATGAATCATTAGTAAATTATAAAGTGTCTCATTCCACAAATATCGTTTCTATTTGTATGAAAAATGAACCAGCAATTCTGGTTCTCCTGATTGGCTGGTAACACTTATAATAAGCACACGGCCACCTACAGAGTGGCCCCTGGAGCTGGTAGTGACTTAGTGTCTTGCTCAGGGACACTTCAGCAGGGCAGATGCTTGCTGCCACAGGGTCTTCAACCCAGGCCTTGCACTTGAAGGACAGTCTCCCTGATCACTACACCACCCTGCTGCCCAAATGATGTCAGTACATAAGGCTGAAGGCAATGTCAAGGAGTTGGCTGGATCCCTTGACCATGTTTGTCATCTTCCTTTTCAGTTTAATGGTTTGCTTTCACTCAGGCCATTTTGCATCCGCAGGTGAATTAAACTGAATACTTATGGGACGGTCAACACAAAGTGACATGACTTGTGGTGCGAATTGCATGCTTTGGCTGATAGCTAAACCTATACTTGGAAGCATTGGGCTCGTCAATATCAAAGCAACAAGGTGTTCTAGTAGACACACTGTAATTGCGTCGATAGGTTTGGAAATACTATTTTTCTACTGAAGAGTCTCATCTCTGCCAAAAGGTAGTTTTTTTTTAAATACATAAACACTATATTTACAACTTCTTTTAATTAAAAATTCCATTTCCACATCTGCCAAATACAAATGAAATGATACTAATTAAACACAGACTTGTAATTAAATATTAAATAAAGTCATAACCAACAGCCTATTAGATTTTATTAAGTGAATACGTTTTCTGTAGTTGATACACGACCTTACGCTGGTTCTGACACTTCATCTGTTCACCATGCTAACAACAAGCTTTAGACAGGCAATTGTATTGACATGCCACCGCCACTAGAGGGAGGTGTCTTTATGGGATGGAGGGCCTGCTCTCAGCACATCTCCTCCCCTCCCTCTCTGTTACTAACCCTCCATGACCACCTCTATCTTTGAGAGGAATATGGTGGAGTGCATCAGATAGAAACAGGGCAGCAGATAGAGTTAAGGGGGGCTTAAGTGGAGACTAGTGCCTTTTCAGATTGTTTTATCTATAATTATGGTCAGTCACAGATACAGGGGAGAAGGAAGAGAGGCATTTCCTTCACCAGTGCTTGTGTGTGTGAGGATCTCAAAGGGCTCTCAAGCAGGGGAGGGAGGGAAAGAAAACTGGATAGCTGGTATGGTAGAAATGAAGGCAGACTGTAGGCTGAATACGTGGGTCTTGAGCTTGGATATAGACACCGATCTGCCACAACATTAAAACCACTGACACATGAAGTGAATAACATTGATTATCTTGTTACAATGGCACCTGTCAAGGGGTGAGATATATTGGGAAGCAAGTGAACAGTCAGTTCTTGAAGTTAATGTGTTGGAAGCAGGAAAAATGGGCAAGGATCTGAGCAACTTTGACAAGAGCAAAATTGTGATGGCTAGACAACTGGGTCAGAGCATCTCCAAAACGACAGGTCTTGTGGGGTGTTCCCAGTAAGTAGTGGTTAGTACCTACCAAAAGTGGTCCAAGGAAGGACAACTGGTGAACCGGCGACAGGGTCATAGGTGCCCAAGGCTCACTGATGCACATGGGGAGCGAAGGCTAGCCCATCTGGTCCGATCCCACAGAAGAGCTACTGTAGCACAAATTGCTGAAATTGTTAGTGCTGGCTATGATAGAA